>JBBPBX010070493.1:0-18575 GCA_038048925.1 Garcialebias charrua | reverse complement strand
AGTGATTTAAACTGCACTTTCTGTGATTTCCTTCAATTGAACTTGGCTGCTGTTTCTAAAGCAAGCGGCGTCCCGCTGGGAAAACTAATGAGCTGTAGGTGTTTGTGAAATCCTGAGTACAGATCCAGGCCTTTGCAGACCGATGCACTCGCCCTGAAACCCGCCTAAGCTTTGAGGTTTCCGTCGTCCTCTCCCGAGCGTCACGTTTACTCTTTTGTTCAGGAGTTACAAGAGATTGCAGCAAATTTAAAACCTTTTTTCCCTTCGTCCATGTCTCTGACTGTTATATTGCACCTGCCGGTATGATCAATGGCTTTGCGTCAGGTCCGTTTAATTCCAAAGCACACGTTGAAACTTCAGAGGAGAAGAGTTTCCATCACAGTGCGAGTTTAAATCAGTCTCCGGTTACTTTCCATTCCACTTCCCCTCCTTGTGGTGATGGAGGGGAGGGATTTCCTGCACCTGTGCTGTTTGCAACGTTGAACGACACGCAATAATAACGTATAACTACCTCCAAGATAGCTGCTTTGCATCAAAACACAGGGTTTTCTGGAATGTCGCCCATCCTTCATGTTTCTGTTCATGCTCAGTCTGTTATTGTGTGATGAGACTGATGGAGTTCAGGCATCACCTTAAACTTGATTTACAGACACAGATAAATCTGTCGGTGCCCTCACGGCTCATTGAAACATTTCATTTCTCGTGAAAAGTGACTCAGTTAAAAGCAGTTATTTGAAGTTTATCTGCATGCAGTTATGTGATAAGAAAAAAATAAGTAAAATGAAAAGATTGTGTCAACTTGGACAGATTTATTAGGACCCTTAAAGAAAATAATCCTCGCATTGCAGTTGTGTTTTAAGCTGTTTGACCTCAGTATCACAGGTGCCTTCAAGTTTTTCAGACATTTTTAAAGACAACTATCAGCCAGTGAGCTTGGTGGTGAGAGCGCCACACGGCATGAAGCAGAGAAAGCACGGAGCTCTCCGAGGAGCTCAGGAAGAAGATCGTAGGTATCTACCGTATTTTCCGGCCTATAAGTCGCAGTCTTTTAAAACTAATTTTCATGTCCTGCGACTTATGGGGCGAAGCGACATATTTATGGATTTTTTTCTCCATATTTTTAGACCAATCTTTGCCTGAGATATGACAGTTTTCATTCATTCTGACAAAAAAAAAAGGAGCAGTACCACTTTCGGCCGCTAGGGTCCACCGACCGTTCCCAGCTCATGTGTCCGAAAAAAGCCTCCTCTGCTCGGACTCACTCTGTCGCAGCCCGGCCTCCTGAACTCTGGAGGTAGGTCTGAACTAGTGTTTGTTAGCAAAATAGCTCATGAACCACACGACAGATTTTGATGAAACTTACAGAAAGTAATCACTGGATGGATATTTACAACCTATTAGCTGTAGGAGATGTTTGAGCTAAAATTTGATTTATTTATAATTTATTTTTGCAGCACGCGAGACCGTTTGGAAGACGTCAAAGCGAAGCAATTTAAATCCAGCAGATTTGACCATTACGTGAATTTATTAAGAAAAAATTAAGCTCATAAACACTTGTGCTATAATGTCAGCTAAAAATATATATTTTTAAGTGTTTATCTTGCTAAATTTTAAATAAATGAAGCGGTCCCACCCGCGCGCGTGCACGTAGCGAAACTACTTTTTTTAATCCAGCTGATTTGACAATTACGTGCATTTATTAAGGAAAGGTTAAGCTAAGACACATCTTTGCTATAATTTTCAGCAAACAAATAATTGTTTTTACCGTCTTAATCTTGTAAAGTCCTTTCGTGCTCGCTCCTGTGGCCGCCATTTGCAGCAGGGCAAAACATCACCGGCCCACATTTCGGGTTGTCGGCGGTGATGCGTAACATACGTGACGCGTCAGCGGTGATGCATAATAGATGCAACTTATGGGGCGAAGCAACATATTTATGGATTTTTCCACTTTATTGGACATAATTGGACTAAAGCGACATATAGGGCGGTGCGACTTTTCACCCGGAAAATACAGGTATGTTAAAGGTAACAGCTACAAGACCATCTCCAAGCAACTTCATGTTCCTCTGAGCACACGTGACAAGATCATTAAACAGTATGAGGTGCATGGGACTGTCACCAATCTCCCAGGATGGGGATGCAAGAAGAAATGCAACCCCATGTGTATCAGACTGATACTGAGGATGGTGGAAAAAGAGCCAAGGAAACTATTCAGGTTGAACTTGGAGGTCAGGGTGCATCACTGTCTGATTGCTCCAAATAAGCTCAATGAAAGAACACGCAGGAGGCTCCACTGTTGGTAGAAAAACCTAAAATGATAAAGGAAATAAATCAATCAATCAAAATACATGTTGACAAAAACCAAACAGTCAGTAACACTTTACAATAAGGTACACACAATCTGATTAACTACTAGGGAAGGCCTCAGGAACAAATCAGGAACAAATCAAGAGCCAATAGGCAGTTATAACCAGTACTTACTAGGGAACACACAGCCAAGCCTGATTAGGGAACTACTGGTTAGTTACCACAGGAACAAACCAGTAGGTAATGGTCAGGCAGTGATTAAGTACAGTAATGATTGGTTCCTCATAAGAACTTGGTATGATGCTTCACTACATCAGTGAACAAAATAATAGCCAGGCAATGATTTGGTATCAGTAAGTGATAGTCAGACATAGTTAAGATGACACCAGTACAAGATGATGAAACTGACGTCTTTCATCAATATGTTTACAAAAGAGAAAATCCAATAAAATCACTTACCACTAGGAAACAGTTTTTTTGACAGTTATGAGCTGTGACCTCACTGGTGCAGGGTTTATTCAGAACCCACATGGAGAATTTCTCCTGTTTCTTTGGTAACAAACCAGTAGTCCCCTAGCAAGGCTCGACTGTGTGTCCCCCAGTAAGTACTGGTTAACTAACCATTAGCTCTTGATTCATACCTCTTTTGTTTCCTTGGTAACTACCCATTAGTTATTGATTAATAATAATAATAATAATGTCCCGTATTTTCCGAATATAGGTTGCACCGGAATATAGGTCGCATTGTCCAATTATTGCCAAAAATTTGGAAATATCCATTTATAGGTCGCACCTACGTCAAAATGTGGACCGTGTTTAGCTCTGCTGCAAATGTCTGCCACACGAGCGCACAGCAAGGCTTTTAAGAAGATTAACACTTAAAAACAATTATTGTTTGATAAAAATTATAGCAAATATGTGTCTGAGCTGAACTTTTCTTTAATAAATGAACGTAATTGTGAAATGAGCTGGATTTAAAAATTTGTTTCGCTACGTCTGATGAAACAAAACGTGCACGCGCAGCACCAGACATGCAGTAGCAGCGAACAGACCTGCATGTACCGGTATTTTAATTTTAGCAGGATAAACACCTAAAAAATATATTTGTTAGCTGACATTATTGTAAGAGTGTGTCTCAGTTTAATTTTTGTTAATAAATGATTACAAATCAGCTTATTTTATAAAAAGCCATAAATAGGTCGCACCTGAATATAGGTCGCAGGGCATGCAAAAATGATAAAAAGCCGCAACCTATATTCCGGAAAATACGGTAGTTCCTCTTCATTTACAAGGTAACTAACCAGTAGTAAGTACTCTAATAATAAGGCTTTGCTATGTGTTCCCCGGTAAGTACTGGTTAACAAACCATTAGCTCCTGTCCTGATTCGTTCCTGGGACGTTCCCTAGTAGTTAATCAAGTTTTGTGTACCTTTTTGTAAAGTGTAACCAAAGATTCTGTCACTCCGTCACATCAGTTGTGTTTTTATAATTTTTGTGGAAGGGTACCAACGATTTCATCTGCGTCTGTAAATCACGGGTCCGCTCCTGCAGTAATCTGACTGCTTCCATGAGTTCATGAGCCTTTACCTTCAGAAACAAACCATATTTCTCCTTTTGACTGCACGAGGAGTTTTAACAGCGCCCGCTCCGGCTGAGAGCGCCTCCCCCCTCTCAGGTCGTTGGTTTTAAATGGTTGTTAGGTCACCGCTGGTCTGTGCCTGAATGAAGCTCAACATTGTCGGGGCAGATTCTAGTTCTCCAGCACTAAAACTGATTTTGGACTCTTCCCAGGTTAAGCCCAGTTCAGTCTGTGCGTCAGAACCCCACACTTGACTTTTGCCCGTTGGTCCACGACGGTTCGCTGCTCCAGGCTGAGGCTGGTGTCACTGTGGCAGGACAGTCAATATGTTTGTGATGGTCCATTTCTGACCTGCGCAGTCCTGAATGGCCAGCTGGAACGTGAACTCCGACTGTTTGCTCTCCACCAGCTCCAGACAACGCTGAGACTCAATGTTCTGGATGGCTCCCCCCTGGAGAAAGAGAGAACCGAGGTGAGGTGAAATATCTGTTCTGTTCAGCAGACATCAGTGACACAGATTAACAAGATGAACTACCATTTGTTAACTGAATCTTTTTTATTTATTTTTTACTTTAATTAAATTTATTGTCCGTTGTGTGCAGAAGCTTATCTAAAAAAAAGTTTCACAAGGATTTATACCGTATTTTTCGGACTATAAGGCGCACTTAAAATCCTTAAATTTTCTCAAAAATCGACAGTGAGCCTTATGCATGAAAACATACCAGTTCATTGATATCGCGCCTTATAAGCTGGTGCGCTTTATAGACCGAAAAATACGTAAAGTGTTCCGGCTGGATAAAAGCACTTGGTTGTTTTTTTTCATATCCACGGGGGGAAGTGTTTGCAGCTTTTCACCTGCCTGTTTATCATAGTTGAAGGTGGACAATGACATTTTTTTCCCCCATGCATGTGTTTGTTTCTAGTGTTAGCAAAATATTTCATGAACCACTGGACAAAGTTGAATGAATCAGAAAGTAAACGTTGGATGTACATCTACAACTGGGGTGCAACGATTGCAGTTTTCCGGCCGCTCAAATAAGGAACTATAACTAAGACTATTTTTATTTTACAGAAAAGAGCTATAAGAATTATTACAAGAAAACATTACAGCCATCCATCAAATGTTTTGTTTTGAAAATTGAAATTGCGGAAGTTTTATGATTTGGTTGACTATAATATTCTTTTATTATTGTACAAAGCTTAGAACTTTTACCCTCAAATATCCAAATGCTTTTTGTTAAAAGGAAAAGTACATATAATCTTAAGGGAACAGATATTTTTGTTATGCCACAGCATAGAACAAGTTTAAGGAGTAGGTCTACTTTAATTCAAGGAATAGGACTGTGGAATGGTTTGGAAACTGATATTAAAATTGAAAAGTCAATGTCTATGTTTAAGAAAATGATCAAAACTAGATTTCTGAATAAATATTCATAAATTGTTTTATATCAAAATTACTATACATGTACAGTACAGTATATAGTATTGCGTGACAAGTTGTTTATTATGTTATATTTTTCTATATGTGATTGCTGTTTGAATCGATTGTTTGAATTAATTTTGTTTAAAGAAGGGGCAGATATAATAAGATTATTTTCTTCTTCTGCTTCCTTTCATTTCATGTATTGTTTTGTTTTTAATGTGGTTTTGTAATTTTATTTTATTTTTTAAATGAATAAACAATTTAAATAAATAAAATAAATAAAATCACCGATCTCTAAAAAGCCTGATCTGCCTATATTGATTTTGTTTTATAAGCGACACTGTCCGGTGTTATAAGGTCAAATGCACCTTCAATTTTCCAATCTTATTTGATTGAAAAACATACCCTTGAATAATATCCTAGAAACATAAAAATGGCTTCAACTTGGTCAGTGTTACAGATATTGATCTAAATCCTGGTGTTTGTAGCTGAGGTTCAACCTCAACACATATTTTGACCCATAATTGACAGTGCAAGATGTTTTTAAACATTGCAATAACTATTCAGCATTGTTTGTCAGCAAAATATCTCATGAACAACTTGGAGGAATTGGTGGTGATGTTTGTCTTCAATTCAAATGAAAACCAGTAATGATTGCTGTTTTGAAAGGATTGGTACTTAAAATAAAGAAACAAGTAAATAAAAAAAACATTAGCACCATTGAATGAAGAATGTATAAGTCCAAACAACGAGCAAAGTAGAACAAGTAGAACCAATGAATAGAAGTGATATGCACGCCCGGTCCCCTGTCACTGAGGGATTTGAACAGTGAATGTTTGTAGTTTTAGAGGAGAGAGTTAGACTGGAATTGAATGTGAGTAACCCTACGGTAAATGTTTTTCGTGCAAGGTATTCAAGTGGGTAAGAGTTACACTGTGGAAAAGAACAGAAGTTGTTTAAAAAAAATGTCTGAGGCAGTGCAGTGCGACAGATCCTGGTGAGCGAAGGGAGAAATTTTATCCACATCAGGCACAGTGGTGGAGCCAGGGGGTGGCCATTGGTGGTCTTGGCCCCCATAGATCAATTTGCCTCCTCAAGGGCCAACACAATAATTTGTAGAAACTGTACTTTTAAGGAATATAAAAATTAGAAAGCATAGTTTCCTCAAATGATAGGGGTGGTTGTTTTACATGTATATATGACGGCAGCCATCTTGGATTTTGACACGGCTACCCAA
Organism: Garcialebias charrua; assembly: GCA_038048925.1. Taxonomy (NCBI): domain Eukaryota; kingdom Metazoa; phylum Chordata; class Actinopteri; order Cyprinodontiformes; family Rivulidae; genus Garcialebias; species Garcialebias charrua. The sequence goes on along the minus strand of JBBPBX010070493.1, from coordinate 12,029 downwards.
ATTTTGACAGAATGGGCCTCATGCAAGAACATGTTCGTATTTTTATCCTAAATTTCTCCTACTTTTGTTCGTACGAAGCGTTCGTACGAACATGCCACGTCAGATTCAACAAACTCTTCTATCCTCAGGAAAAGTGTGTAAATGAGCTGCGTACATATGATGAATTCCACCTGTTCTATCCACCTGCGCGTGCACGCGGAGAGGTTATTTACATAATTCCCACCCCTCAAAACACCATATAAGGCTACGTTTCCTGCCTCAGAGGCAAAACGTGTTCGTTCATAAAATGACAGCGAAAAGTAAAAAAGAAGAACTCTACCGGTGCGGAGATTGAAGTTCTGCTCTCTGAGGTCAAGAAAAGAAAATCTGTCCTTATTAGCAACGTCACTCATGGGAGTAAATGACCAACTAATGCCAAAGAATGTTTGTTTATAAGAAATGTGGACCTAAAAATATACACACGTCCTGGTGGCTAACTGGTTAAAGCATTGCACCGCTTATCGAGACTTCGTGGGTTCGATTCCCACAAGGTATGCCTATTATTTTTCCTTCCTTCTTTAGATTATTTATTCATTCCAGATTAAAAAGACTTTATGCATCATTTCTTGTTGTATTGTAAATAGTTTTCTTGTGTTTTTTAAATCTGGAATGAATTAAAAGGAGAAAAAAAACGTTGTCCCATGTGGGACTTGAACCCATAAGGTTCGGAACTGCGCCACGCANGGACATCCCTAATCAAAACCTTCATCTGGTTCAGGAGATGATGCTGTGAAACATCCGAGGTCATTGTTCAATTTGTCTTGTGCTCTTTTTAGCTACCATTCGGCTATATTTAGCTTGTAGCCAGACTTCTGATGTTTTCATCTTTTAGACTTAGCCAGACTTAGCTCTTTAGCTCTGAGTAGCCCTTTCCTACCTGTAGCTGGTTATTTTTCTTTCTGCTGATCCCTTTTTCAGGGGGTTTCCACAGTGAGTGAACACGTATGTATGAAAGATTTGATGACTGTTTTACATTGAGTGTCCTTCCTGAAACAAGCTGGGCTCGAACCGGCAGCCTCAGGATTACGAGATTGTGGCACTGACCAATGAGCTACTGCAGCCCCTTTTAGCTAGTGTTCTGCTCTTTTTCAAAAAAGGCGTTCAATACTATGGAAGCGGTTATGAGACGATTTTAAAACTAAAATGGTTTAGCAGGAATGCTTTTTCATTTCAAAGTCAAGCTGCCTTTTTTGAGTCATAAATAAAATTTAAAATGAATAAACCAAACTGCATTTTCATTTTCTTCTTCGAGACTGCTCAATTTGTAACTTAATTAAAATTATAAGTAAAATAACATTTAACATTTAATTTTCAATATATGTCTTTGTAAAAAGTGGCCAAAATTCATTTTGAAATGTCAATTTTGAAAATTAAAATGAAATAGCAGAAATGCTTTTTCATTTCAAAGTCAAGCTGCCTTTTTTGAGTCAGAAATAAAATTAAGATTAAATCATTTTCATTTTCTTATTCAACACTGTCAACACTGCTAATTGTCATTGCAAACTGCCTTTTCATTTTCAGCCTGCCCCCCTGCAGTTTAAGTGTGACAATATTCAATCTCAAATCCAAATCCAAGTACCTCCCACCACCGCCCACTGAATCACTGATTGGCTGTTTTAGCACAGGCGAAGAGGACAGTGTCCTGACAGTGGGCTGGTTGGTTAAACACCCAATTTGAAAGACAATACCCCTCAAAAGAAGGTGCCAAGATTTTATCTAAGTCACAGTCTCTGAGTGAGAGTAAGAGAGAACCTTTATTGTCATTCGCACCACATGTGGTAGGCTACATGTGATAAACAAGATTATTTACACAGGCTCCCAGTTCAGTAATACATCTAAGATGTGAACTAAGAAAAATATCAACTAAAAATACACTAAGCACTAATATAATATAAAAACATTACTCCACACAGCAGCACAAACATGTAATAAAAATAAAATAATAAAAGTTTGTTTTGAAAATAACTGTTCACGAGAGAAAATTAGTTATTTTATTAAAAATAAAGTTTTTAAACAAACGTTTTTGTTTAAAAAAAGAAATCATTACAATTCCAAAAGTTTTGATTACTATTTTAATTTTACTTAACTGTTAGTTTTTTTCATTGAATATTTGTGAAAATAATTTTCATTCAACCTTTATTTAGTCAGGTAAATCTTATTGAGCCTCGAGGGCTCATTTACGAAAGCGACCTGCTACAAACTAAAGAATGATGAACAGCAATGATACAATTACATTAAACAATAAACAAAAGAAAAAAGTAGCAAAAACTAGTAGGTAGTAGGTAGTCCAGGGTGAGTTATTCTTAATTCTAAATGAATATCCTTGTTGGACTTTTATTTAAGTGCTATTCTCCTTCAAGATACATTTACCTAACGCTAAAATAAATGCAATGTACATTATGCAGCAAAGGAAATTAGAAGATTGGACATATTTGAGGTCAGAGGATCAGGTGCTCTTGATAGTTCCAGAAACTCGCCTTAAGCGCAGGGGTGACAGGGCGTTCTCTGTAGCAGGCCCAAGACTCTGGAACGAGTTACCGCTGCTCATCAAACAGGCCCCCTCCCTCTCGGTTTTCAAATCCCGGTTAAAAACTCACTACTACTCCATTGCTTTCAATGCCAGCTGATTTGTACTGGATCGTTTGATTTATGATCTGCAATGTTTTTATGTTTTTCGTGTTGTACTTCATTGTATGTGTTGCCTGTTGCGTGTTTGTTTGTCCAGCACTTTGGTGTGGACTTGTTCCTGTTTAAAGTGCTTTATAAATAAAATGGTATGGTATGGTATGGTATATTCATTCATTCAACCTTTATTTCGTCAGGTTAATCTCATTGAGCCTCGAGGACTCATTAACAAGAGCGACCTGCTACAAACTAAAGAGTGATGACAACAATAACAGTAGAACCAGAAAGTTCATTCTCAATAGTCCAGGTATCAAATCCGCTCATTCTCAATCAGTTCATCTGGACAGTTTCTTTTTAGTAGAAACGTTTCACCCTCACTCCAGAGGGCTTCGTCAGTCAGAGCAGTCCAAAGCAAACTGAAGCTACCCCACCAAGTAAACAACTTAAGTGGACCAACCAGTTTGCTGTAGCCAAGATGGTTTCTGGGGGCTTGTCCCTCGTCGACTCCTCCCAGGCAGGCAGACATGTCCAAAGTGGTTCAAGACCAGAAAGTTCATTCTCAATAGTCCAGGTATCAAATCCGCTCATTCTCAATCAGTTCATCTGGACAGTTTCTTTTTAGTAGAAACGTTTCACCCTCACTCCAGAGGGCTTCGTCAGTCAGAGCAGTCCAAAGCAAACTGAAGCTACCCCACCAAGTAAACAACTTAAGTGGACCAACCAGTTTGCTGTAGCCAAGATGGTTTCTGGGGGCTTGTCCCTCGTCGACTCCTCCCAGGCAGGCAGACATGTCCAAAGTGGTTCAAGACCAGAAAGTTCATTCTCAATAGTCCAGGTATCAAATCCGCTCATTCTCAATCAGTTCATCTGGACAGTTTCTTTTTAGTAGAAACGTTTCACCCTCACTCCAGAGGGCTTCGTCAGTCAGAGCAGTCCAAAGCAAACTGAAGCTACCCCACCAAGTAAACAACTTAAGTGGACCAACCAGTTTGCTGTAGCCAAGATGGTTTCTGGGGGCTTGTCCCTCGTCGACTCCTCCCAGGCAGGCAGACATGTCCAAAGTGGTTCAAGACCAGAAAGTTCATTCTCAATAGTCCAGGTATCAAATCCGCTCATTCTCAATCAGTTCATCTGGACAGTTTCTTTTTAGTAGAAACGTTTCACCCTCACTCCAGAGGGCTTCGTCAGTCAGAGCAGTCCAAAGCAAACTGAAGCTACCCCACCAAGTAAACAACTTAAGTGGACCAACCAGTTTGCTGTAGCCAAGATGGTTTCTGGGGGCTTGTCCCTCGTCGACTCCTCCCAGGCAGGCAGACATGTCCAAAGTGGTTCAAGACCAGAAAGTTCATTCTCAATAGTCCAGGTATCAAATCCGCTCATTCTCAATCAGTTCATCTGGACAGTTTCTTTTTAGTAGAAACGTTTCACCCTCACTCCAGAGGGCTTCGTCAGTCAGAGCAGTCCAAAGCAAACTGAAGCTACCCCACCAAGTAAACAACTTAAGTGGACCAACCAGTTTGCTGTAGCCAAGATGGTTTCTGGGGGCTTGTCCCTCGTCGACTCCTCCCAGGCAGGCAGACATGTCCAAAGTGGTTCAAGACCAGAAAGTTCATTCTCAATAGTCCAGGTATCAAATCCGCTCATTCTCAATCAGTTCATCTGGACAGTTTCTTTTTAGTAGAAACGTTTCACCCTCACTCCAGAGGGCTTCGTCAGTCAGAGCAGTCCAAAGCAAACTGAAGCTACCCCACCAAGTAAACAACTTAAGTGGACCAACCAGTTTGCTGTAGCCAAGATGGTTTCTGGGGGCTTGTCCCTCGTCGACTCCTCCCAGGCAGGCAGACATGTCCAAAGTGGTTCAAGACCAGAAAGTTCATTCTCAATAGTCCAGGTATCAAATCCGCTCATTCTCAATCAGTTCATCTGGACAGTTTCTTTTTAGTAGAAACGTTTCACCCTCACTCCAGAGGGCTTCGTCAGTCAGAGCAGTCCAAAGCAAACTGAAGCTACCCCACCAAGTAAACAACTTAAGTGGACCAACCAGTTTGCTGTAGCCAAGATGGTTTCTGGGGGCTTGTCCCTCGTCGACTCCTCCCAGGCAGGCAGACATGTCCAAAGTGGTTCAAGACCAGAAAGTTCATTCTCAATAGTCCAGGTATCAAATCCGCTCATTCTCAATCAGTTCATCTGGACAGTTTCTTTTTAGTAGAAACGTTTCACCCTCACTCCAGAGGGCTTCGTCAGTCAGAGCAGTCCAAAGCAAACTGAAGCTACCCCACCAAGTAAACAACTTAAGTGGACCAACCAGTTTGCTGTAGCCAAGATGGTTTCTGGGGGCTTGTCCCTCGTCGACTCCTCCCAGGCAGGCAGACATGTCCAAAGTGGTTCAAGACCAGAAAGTTCATTCTCAATAGTCCAGGTATCAAATCCGCTCATTCTCAATCAGTTCATCTGGACAGTTTCTTTTTAGTAGAAACGTTTCACCCTCACTCCAGAGGGCTTCGTCAGTCAGAGCAGTCCAAAGCAAACTGAAGCTACCCCACCAAGTAAACAACTTAAGTGGACCAACCAGTTTGCTGTAGCCAAGATGGTTTCTGGGGGCTTGTCCCTCGTCGACTCCTCCCAGGCAGGCAGACATGTCCAAAGTGGTTCAAGACCAGAAAGTTCATTCTCAATAGTCCAGGTATCAAATCCGCTCATTCTCAATCAGTTCATCTGGACAGTTTCTTTTTAGTAGAAACGTTTCACCCTCACTCCAGAGGGCTTCGTCAGTCAGAGCAGTCCAAAGCAAACTGAAGCTACCCCACCAAGTAAACAACTTAAGTGGACCAACCAGTTTGCTGTAGCCAAGATGGTTTCTGGGGGCTTGTCCCTCGTCGACTCCTCCCAGGCAGGCAGACATGTCCAAAGTGGTTCAAGACCAGAAAGTTCATTCTCAATAGTCCAGGTATCAAATCCGCTCATTCTCAATCAGTTCATCTGGACAGTTTCTTTTTAGTAGAAACGTTTCACCCTCACTCCAGAGGGCTTCGTCAGTCAGAGCAGTCCAAAGCAAACTGAAGCTACCCCACCAAGTAAACAACTTAAGTGGACCAACCAGTTTGCTGTAGCCAAGATGGTATTGAGAATGAACTTTCTGGTCTTGAACCACTTTGGACATGTCTGCCTGCCTGGGAGGAGTCGACGAGGGACAAGCCCCCAGAAACCATCTTGGCTACAGCAAACTGGTTGGTCCACTTAAGTTGTTTACTTGGTGGGGTAGCTTCAGTTTGCTTTGGACTGCTCTGACTGACGAAGCCCTCTGGAGTGAGGGTGAAACGTTTCTACTAAAAAGAAACTGTCCAGATGAACTGATTGAGAATGAGCGGATTTGATACCTGGACTATTGAGAATGAACTTTCTGGTCTTGAACCACTTTGGACATGTCTGCCTGCCTGGGAGGAGTCGACGAGGGACAAGCCCCCAGAAACCATCTTGGCTACAGCAAACTGGTTGGTCCACTTAAGTTGTTTACTTGGTGGGGTAGCTTCAGTTTGCTTTGGACTGCTCTGACTGACGAAGCCCTCTGGAGTGAGGGTGAAACGTTTCTACTAAAAAGAAACTGTCCAGATGAACTGATTGAGAATGAGCGGATTTGATACCTGGACTATTGAGAATGAACTTTCTGGTCTTGAACCACTTTGGACATGTCTGCCTGCCTGGGAGGAGTCGACGAGGGACAAGCCCCCAGAAACCATCTTGGCTACAGCAAACTGGTTGGTCCACTTAAGTTGTTTACTTGGTGGGGTAGCTTCAGTTTGCTTTGGACTGCTCTGACTGACGAAGCCCTCTGGAGTGAGGGTGAAACGTTTCTACTAAAAAGAAACTGTCCAGATGAACTGATTGAGAATGAGCGGATTTGATACCTGGACTATTGAGAATGAACTTTCTGGTCTTGAACCACTTTGGACATGTCTGCCTGCCTGGGAGGAGTCGACGAGGGACAAGCCCCCAGAAACCATCTTGGCTACAGCAAACTGGTTGGTCCACTTAAGTTGTTTACTTGGTGGGGTAGCTTCAGTTTGCTTTGGACTGCTCTGACTGACGAAGCCCTCTGGAGTGAGGGTGAAACGTTTCTACTAAAAAGAAACTGTCCAGATGAACTGATTGAGAATGAGCGGATTTGATACCTGGACTATTGAGAATGAACTTTCTGGTCTTGAACCACTTTGGACATGTCTGCCTGCCTGGGAGGAGTCGACGAGGGACAAGCCCCCAGAAACCATCTTGGCTACAGCAAACTGGTTGGTCCACTTAAGTTGTTTACTTGGTGGGGTAGCTTCAGTTTGCTTTGGACTGCTCTGACTGACGAAGCCCTCTGGAGTGAGGGTGAAACGTTTCTACTAAAAAGAAACTGTCCAGATGAACTGATTGAGAATGAGCGGATTTGATACCTGGACTATTGAGAATGAACTTTCTGGTCTTGAACCACTTTGGACATGTCTGCCTGCCTGGGAGGAGTCGACGAGGGACAAGCCCCCAGAAACCATCTTGGCTACAGCAAACTGGTTGGTCCACTTAAGTTGTTTACTTGGTGGGGTAGCTTCAGTTTGCTTTGGACTGCTCTGACTGACGAAGCCCTCTGGAGTGAGGGTGAAACGTTTCTACTAAAAAGAAACTGTCCAGATGAACTGATTGAGAATGAGCGGATTTGATACCTGGACTATTGAGAATGAACTTTCTGGTCTTGAACCACTTTGGACATGTCTGCCTGCCTGGGAGGAGTCGACGAGGGACAAGCCCCCAGAAACCATCTTGGCTACAGCAAACTGGTTGGTCCACTTAAGTTGTTTACTTGGTGGGGTAGCTTCAGTTTGCTTTGGACTGCTCTGACTGACGAAGCCCTCTGGAGTGAGGGTGAAACGTTTCTACTAAAAAGAAATTGTCCAGATGAACTGATTGAGAATGAGCGGATTTGATACCTGGACTATTGAGAATGAACTTTCTGGTCTTGAACCACTTTGGACATGTCTGCCTGCCTGGGAGGAGTCGACGAGGGACAAGCCCCCAGAAACCATCTTGGCTACAGCAAACTGGTTGGTCCACTTAAGTTGTTTACTTGGTGGGGTAGCTTCAGTTTGCTTTGGACTGCTCTGACTGACGAAGCCCTCTGGAGTGAGGGTGAAACGTTTCTACTAAAAAGAAATTGTCCAGATGAACTGATTGAGAATGAGCGGATTTGATACCTGGACTATTGAGAATGAACTTTCTTGTCTTGAACCACTTTGGACATGTCTGCCTGCCTGGGAGGAGTCGACGAGGGACAAGCCCCCAGAAACCATCTTGGCTACAGCAAACTGGTTGGTCCACTTAAGTTGTTTACTTGGTGGGGTAGCTTCAGTTTGCTTTGGACTGCTCTGACTGACGAAGCCCTCTGGAGTGAGGGTGAAACGTTTCTACTAAAAAGAAACTGTCCAGATGAACTGATTGAGAATGAGCGGAATAACAGTAGAAATTTCCTTAACCAACAACAGACAAATATAAAAGAGAAATACAGTTTTTTTTTTTTTACAAATTAAAAACAAAATATTAAAGTAACAAAAACATTATAAAGTAGATGTAGAAAATCAATAGCAGTAATCAGTAACAGGAACATGTCTGCATTGGGTTTTTGCCAGGATTCCAACAGATTCTTAAAACCATTTAGAGAGGTCAAGGCCGAGAGCTTCAGATCTTTTTGTAAGATATTCCAGGAAGCAGGAGCAGAGTAGGAGAAGGTCCTTTTGCCAAGTTCAGTCCTCACTGACGGAACACTGCAGGTGATCATGTCCTGAGAGTGCATGCTGTAGCTGCACTCACGCAAAGACATGTAGGAGGAGATGTATGAGGGCAGCAGACCAAGAAGTAATTAAAAGATGAAAATGTACCAGTGGAAGAGTCTGCGTGAGGTTAAAGCCCGATGCAGAGCTCAGCGTCCTCCCTAGACCCCACACACGGCACATTCTGTGCGCGCCTGTTCACCGGGCAGAGCTCTGCTTTCTTCTCACGTTCTCTGTGAGCAGCTGCGCGCGGAGGGGGACTGAACGAGGTCGCTGATTGGTCAGACACTGCGCATCGCGTACGCGGTCGTAAAATTGGAGCTTGGCGCGTTCGCGCAACCGTTCAAAGGCTTGTGCAAGCGGCGTGCGAGCGCCGCACACACAGCGGGGCGTCGCGCTCGCTGGAGCGCGGAGCTCTGCGCCGGCCTTTAGTGCACCATGATATTTGATTTGATTTGATGTTTATTCATTCATTTTAAAAGAACAATACAAGACAGTTTCATCAGATACAAGATTACAAGTAGGATAAAATGAAGGGAGCAGAAAGAAGATGAAATCTTATTATATCTGCCCCTTATTTCACATTTTGTTCAACCAATGATAACCTTCAAGCAACATCACAGAATGAATAGTTCTACTTATTTTTCTAACTGTAATACACAAACTACATCACAAAATGAATAATTCTACTTAATTTTCCTGACTGTAAAACATAAACTAGATCACAAAATGAATAATTCTACTTAATTTTTCTAACTGTAATACACAAACTACATCACCCATAATTCTACTTAATTTTTCTAATTGTGATACACAAACTACATCACAAAATGAATAATTCTACTTAATTTTTTTAACTAATACACACAAACTACATCACACTTTTTTTTTTTTTGATGATATAGATAGCATCCAACATCTGCAGGGTGCTTGTAGGAGCATTCATATAGAGAATGTCACCGTAATCAATGGAGGGAAGGAAAGTCACAGATACAAGGTGTTTCCTAACATTCAGTGTTAGACAATCTATTTCTGAAAAAGAAACCCAGTTTAACTTTCAGTTTCTTCACTAGGTTTTCCACGTGTAGTTTAAAAGAGAGATGCGAATCTACCAGGATACCCAAATATTTATAGGAATCAAAAAACTCAACAGGGACATCATTTGAGGATAAAATCAGAGGAAGAACTACTGGGACCGACTTCCTGTTTGAAAAAAAACATCCCTTTGGTTTTATCAGCATTTAGGACAAGTTTGAGACGGAACAAATCTGACTGGATGTTCACTAGCAAGGACCACGCCACAAGATATGAGTTTAAAGATTTATTGATGGAAGAAGAAGGTGGGGAAGGGTGAGGGGAGGGATGAGGAAAGGGGTGAGGAGAGGTAGGAGAGAAGGGATGAAGGGGTGAAGGGATGAGTGAGGTGGATATGGTCTGCCGAGGAGGATGCTGATGGGCTTTAGGAAGTGAAGACTCGGGTGGGAATATGTCTTCGGGAAGCTGATCTTCTTAATGTTTCCCGGCCCGCTTATGATCCCCAAAAGAGTCTGGTGAATTAAACTGAACTGAGGAGAGAGTGGGCTTGAAACAAGTCATTGAGGTTATTTCGAATGTAGGAACGATAGGCTAGTGAAGACCAGCGACCTAGAATTTGAATGGTTTGATCAGAAATGCCTTGGCTAGAAGTGGAAGAGGCTGCGCCGATGCGGAAAGAATGGATTGAGTAGTGATCGGGTGATACGCTGATCGGGTGATACGCGAAGATGACGAGAGAACCAGAAGCGAGGTGCTAGATTTCCAGATTCTGAAATGAAGAGTGGATTTTGAGGAGAAGCGTTAGTAAGAAGTAAGAAGTAAGGCAAAACAGGTATAAGGGATGAGAAACTGCAAATTCATCGGTCTTGCTTCTTCACAGAGTGAAGCATAAGTGTGCCGTGACTGTGACAGGAAATGTCAGACAGGCAAGGGTGAATGAGAGGATTATGGATAGAAGAGGTTTGAGCGAATTCAGAACAGTGGAGGAAGCCAAAAAGGCTAAGAGGAACATGGATTCTAAGGTTTGGTCTATGAAATATAAAGAATAACCGGAGCGCAGAGTGATAATGCATCTGCTAAGGAGATCGGATGGTAGCGAGAGACGTTGAGTGATGCAGTATCGACGAAACGTAACACACAGAGAACGGCTCGCAAGCGGGGAATATATAGGCTACTTGGATAATTGAAGGTGTGGTTTGAGGCGTGGTCCTGCTCCCGAACCTAAGTTAACATATTAACTCCACATGTCAAAAGCAGATTGCAAAAACTGAAAAGCCTTAGCAACTGTTTTAGCTCGACAGTAAACAACTGTATCATCATCATAGAAATGTAAGGATGCATCAGGGATGCTCTGACCTACATTACCTATGTAGATTGTAAAGAGGGTTGGTCCTAAGACTGAGCCTTGTGGTACACCATTTTTAACTGTTAAATAACTGGAAGAAGTCAGAGTCAGATAGTCTTTATTGTCATTTGCACCGCATGTGGTACATGTGATGAAATGAGATTATGTACGCAGGATCCCAGTTACACCCAGCAACAAAATGTAAGAGAAAAACAGTAATAACATCTAGGATATGACTAAGAAAAACATCAACTAGAAATACACTAAGCACTAATGTAATAGAAAAATATAATTACAAACAGCAGCAAGAACATGAGTCTGTATGAGCAGATGGTCACAAATTAACACAGCAGCAAGAAACAGATCAACATCAGCATGATGTGATATTTTGCAGTGTTTATTCTTATTATTTAATTATTCATGAGTCTAACAGCCTCAGGGTAGAAGCTGTTCCTCAGTCTAGTGGTTCTACACTTAATGCTCCTCAGCCTCCGTCCTGAGGGGAGTGGGGCAAAGAGTGTGTGTGCTGGGTGAGTGGGGGCCTTCATGATGCAGGTGGCCCTCTTCCTGCATCTGGAGGTGTAGATGTCTGTGATGGTGGGGAGACTGACTCCAACATCTTCTGTGCAGCCTTCACCACTCTCTGCAGAGCTTTTCTTTCTGCAGCTGTGCAGCCTCCATGCCACACGTTGATGCTGGAGCACAGGATGCTCTCCACTGCACACCTGTAGAAGGAGGTGAGGACTGAGCTTCTCAGACCAGCTCGTCTCAGCCGTCTGAGGAAGTAGAGTCTCTGATGACCTTTCTTGATCAGGCTGGTGGTGTTGTTGCTCCAGCTGAGGTTATCATTCATGTGAACACCCAAGTACTTGTAGTTGGAGACCACTTCCACTGCAGATCCTCTTATGTTCATTGGGGTGTGGGTGTATTTGTTCCTTCTGAAGTCCACAATCATCTCCTTGGTCTTCTTCACATTGATGTGAAGGTTGTTGTCCTTGCACCAGCTCTCCAAGTGTTCCACCTCTTGCCTGTAGCTGGACTCATCATTGTTTGTGATGCATCCCACCACAGCTGTATCATCTGCAAACTTTACAATATGATAGCCTGGATGGGTGGCTGCACAATCATATGTGAGCAGAGTGAACAGAGAGGGCTCAACACACATCCTTGAGGAGAGCCAGTGCTGA
>JBBPBX010070492.1:0-13416 GCA_038048925.1 Garcialebias charrua | reverse complement strand
TATATAGATCAAAAGTGCTCTTTTAGGAAAATATTGGGCAATAAGTTGTGTAATATATGATGGAGCTAGGTTGTTGAGGGCTTTGTAGGTAGAAGTAAGATTTTGAAGATTTTAAATGACTATAATTCAGTAAATTTAATAGCTACTGAGCTAAAGTTTGAAGTGGTAGTAGCTGACTACCATCTTTAACACATTCTAATGTGAGACTGTGCAATACCTTTTGTAGGATCTGACCAAAACAGCTCTGTCCATTCTTATTATGAGTTGATCTTAATCTAAAGTTGTGGCATAGAAGGCATCATTCAGTTAATCATTCCTTCAAGTTATGCGAGGCCTGTAATTGAAACTGTTTGTTACTCCAACAAGCCATCTCTGTGAATTTTATCAGTGACATGGTCAGTCTTACAGTTGTTGTCACACATGATGTAAATGTGTGTGGCTTTAAATCTTCACTCGCAGTAAACCCATTAAATCCCATGATGATGTTTCAACTCTAACTCGTACTTACAAAAATGCTAAGTAAGAGAAGACACTGCAGAGTCTGCAATTGTGAAGGTAAACCCACAGCAGATGACGTAGCACGTGTTAATGAGTGTTTGTGGCCCAGAGGCCAGCGTATTAGTTCAAACATCTGTGTTTATACTCTAGAGAATGCAATTTGTGAAACCAGGTGGGTGCATCCAAGCCATATCTTTGTCACTGAGGTAAAAAAAAAAAATACACCTAGTGCCCTTAAGAGCATGTGACTGACTGAGGCTTTCGAGTGCAGCCATCCATGTTTTGTCTGTCTAGTTGTCTGTCAGGTCAGGTACGCAACAGGGAGCTGGCAGGGATTCAAGCACCAGTTGATGATGAAGTTCAGCGGGAACAGAAACTCTTGAAGAAAGAAGTTGCGAAGGACAAAGTCAGGTAAGTGGACTGGATAGAATCAACGAAATAAGGACTTTCTGACACTTTCTGTTTGTTTGAAGGTGTGTGATACACAGCAGTCTGTGTAAATCAGCAAAACATGTCAAAATGTGCTGAAATAAGCACATTAGGGTTGAATACTATGATACATTGATGCGTTTGCATAGAATTTGTAAAGAAATATTTGAGTCCAGATGACATAAACTCACCTTATATGACTTTTTTTTTCTTCTTTTCTCTTTCACATTAGCAGATAAAATAATAATAATAAGCCAGGGTTGATGAATCAAGAAGATGCAGACGTTTCAGACAAGTTTGACCTGTTTCTACCTCCTCTGCTGCCTCGGCCTGACTGAGTCCCGGCAGCTGAAGTTTGTCGTTGCTGTAAGTTTGCTCATCTCCCTTTACATTCAAATCCACAATCGCAGTATTTGTATTTCTCGATTCAGTTTTAAACTCAGCTGTTTTTTTTTTAAACCAGTTGTGCACTAGAGGTTTGCAAAGTCTTACTGACAGCATTTATTTGCTGAACGGCGTGATTTTACCATAAGCTCATAGCTTCTTTTGATTTATTTACGTTGTTGCTGATTACACTGCGCTTTCTGCCCGTTGAGTATTATTTTATTTACTCTTTTATCACAAAGGATTACTCTGAGCCTAACCAGTGATGGTATTGTGCATATCTCTCATAGACACTGCAGCTTTCTTCATAAACCTCTTTATGTAACACATCAGTACACAGTTGAATTACATAAAGAGACACACACAAAAACACTTTTCAAGTGCTGCTCGGATGTTACAATATTAAGTGTTATATTACCCTTTTTGCATATGTGAACAAAAGATGGAGAATGTTAAATGAAAAAATGAAATCAATTTTATTTTTTATGTGAAATAGCAGCAGGGATTGAGGTTTATTGTTAAAATGGTTTCTAGCAACAACAAAAAAATTCCAGTGGCATTGTATTAAAGCTGTCTGTCTCTTCAGCCTCATTTTACGGGAGATTTTTACATTTTATTGTTATCATAAATCATTTTGCAGCAAACATGACACAAAGTAGTCAGAGTATGATTCTGACAAAAGTAATAGTCAAACATTTGGACTGAAAACTTTAAAATCGGTTTTTGCCAAAAATATTATCTGAGTCTTTCTTGTCTTGAACCACTTTGGACATGTCTGCCTGCCTGGGAGGAGTCGACGAGGGACACACCCCCAGAAACCATCTTGGCTACAGCAAACTGGTTGGTCCACATAAGTTGCTTACTTGGTGGGTTAACTTCAGTGTGCTTTGGACTACTCTGACTGAGGAAGCCCTCTGGAGTGAGGGTGAAACGTTTCTGCTAAAAAGAAACTGTCCAGATGAACTGATTGAGAATGAGCGGATTTGATACCTGGACTATTGAGAATTAACTTTCTTATTATCTGAGTTGCTTTGTTATATTTAAAAAATGTGTTATATTTAAAAATCCACATCTTTAATCTGTCTATAAGCCAAAACACCATTCCAGATGCTTGGAAAACAGCCTTTGTTCTTCCTTTGCTGAAGGGAGGTGACCCCACCTCACTGAACAATTATCGACCGATCTCTAAACTCTGCATCTTAGCCAAGGTTCTAGAAAAACTGATAAACTCTCAGATCAAAAATTATCTGGACTCATTTAACATCTTACCTCTCCATCAATCTGGTTTCAGGAAAAAACACAGCACAACAACTGCTTCTCTGAAGGTTCTGAATGATGTTGTTGAAGCATTGGATGCTAAGGATTATTGTGCTGCACTTTTCTTAGACCTGTCTAAAGCTTTTGACACTGTGGATCATAACATCCTGTGTCATAAGCTCTCAGAAATCGGTTTCTCTGATCACACCATCGGTTGGTTTTCTAATTATCTTTCCAATCGGAGGCAATGTGTTCAACATAACGGTACTTCTTCCAGCTATTTAACAGTTAAAAATGGTGTACCACAAGGCTCAGTTTTAGGACCAACCCTCTTTACAATCTACATAGCTAATGTAGGTCAGAGCATCCCTGATGCATCCTTACATTTCTATGCTGATGATACAGTTGTTTACTGCCGAGCTAAAACAGTAGCTAAGGCTTTCCAGTTACTGCAATCCGCTTTTGACATCATCCAGTCAGATTTGTTCCGTCTCAAACTTGTCCTAAATGCTGATAAAACAAAAGGGATGTTTTTTTCAAGTAGGAAGGCGGTTCCAACAGATCTTCCTCTGATTTTATCCTCAAATGGTGTCCCTATTGAGTTTGTTGATTCCTATAAATATCTGGGTATACTGGTCGATTCACATCTCTCTTTTAAACTCCACGTGGAAAACCTAGTGAAGAAACTGAAAGTTAAACTGGGTTTCTTTTTCAGAAACAGATCATGTCTAACACTGAATGCTAGGAAACGCCTTGTATCTGTGACTTTCCTTCCCTCCATTGATTACGGTGACATTCTCTACATGAATGCTCCTACAAGCACCCTGCGGATGTTGGATGTTGTCTATCATGGTGCACTAAGATTCATAACTGGCTGTGATTATCGTACCCACCACTGCACCCTGTATTCACTGGTTAACTGGACATCATTAACCTCACGCAGACTCTTCCACTGGTACATTTTCATCTTTAAATCACTTCTTGGTCTGCTGCCCTCATACATCTCCTCCTACATGTCTTTGCGTGAGTGCAGCTACAGCGTGCGCTCTCAGGACATGATCACCTGCAGTGTTCCGTCAGTGAGGACTGAACTTGGAAAAAGGGCCTTCTCCTACTCTGCTCCTGCTTCCTGGAATATCTTACAAAAAGATCTGAAGCTCTCGGCCCTGACCTCTCTGGATGGTTTTCAGAATCTGTTGGAATCCTGGCAAAAACCAATGCAGATATGTTCCTGTCTTTGATTTTTTTTTGTACATCTACCTTATAATGTTTTTGCTACTTTTTGCTACTTTTCTTTTGTTTATTGTTTAATGTATTTGTATCATTGATGTTCATCATTCTTTAGTTTGTAGCAGGTCGCTTTCGTAAATGAGCCCTCGAGGCTCAATAAGATTTACCTGACTAAATAAAGGTTGAATGAAAAAAAATGCAGTTATGTTAAGCTTTTCTGCCAAAAATTTGAGCCCAATATGTCATTTTTTTAACCAAACCCCAAAAAGTTTTATTACTGAAATGCATGTCATTTATCACAGCAGGGATGACATATTTAAATTTAATATTTTTGAGACACCTGTAATAAAAAAAGGTACCGCTTTACAACAAGGATCCCCTTATATATGATTAATAAATAGTTTATAGATACTGTACATTATTAATTCATCTATAAACACTTTATAAACCATTAATAACTGTTTATTATGCATTAATTAAGGGTTGAAGAGAGGCAAAACTGATGTTTCTTGCCAAACTGTGAGCCAAATCTGATCACCTATATATTTCATCTGTTATGTTAAACATTTCAGACTGTTACTACCTTGTAAGCACAATACGTATTTGTAAACGTAATTTCTTTAGGATATAATTTCTGTTGTATATACTTCAAATGCAGCGATAATGTAATAATAATAATAATAATAACAACAACAACAACAACAACAACAACAACAACAACAACAACAATAATAATAATAATAACAATAATAATAATAAAACCTTATTTCTATAGCACCTTCCAACAATGTCTTGCAATGACCAAAAACAAGATAAAACAAACAAAAACAGGGCACAATAAATCAATGCAAATTAAAAACACAGACAGAATAAAAACAGGTAAAAGAGATAAAATATGCTAAATATTAAAATACTTAAAGTTAAACATTAAAAGCTCTTTTAAATAAGTAGGTTTTCAGTTTGGCTTTGAACAGAACCAGATCAGAGATGGCACACAGCTCATGGGGAAGAGTAGTCCAGGCTGTTGGGCCTGTAAAAGAAAAGGACCAGTCCCACCATTGTTTGCACCATGAGCAAGGCACCTCCAGCAGATATTGACCAGCAGATCGTAAAGCTCTGCTGGGCTGGTGGACTTCCAAAATTTCTGAAATACAGAGCAAGGCCAGTCAAAACTTTAAAAACAAACAGCAGCATCAGCTTGAACTGTATCCTGAACTGAACTGGGAGCCAGTGTAAAGATGAAAGGACAGGAGTGATGTGTTCATATGTACATGTGTTAGTCAACAAGTGAGTGGCAGAGTTTTGTACAGGCTGTAAACAGGAGATAGAAGACTGATTTATACTAACATACAGTACTGTATAAGGCATTACAATAATCAAGCCTAGAGCTCACAAAGACATGGATGGCCTCATAAGTACAACATGAGTCATGACATGCTAAAGAAAGAGGTTTACAAATGTTTATTTTGCTTACAAGGTAGGAACTTGGTCTGAAATGTTTAATATAACAACTCTAGATGAAATATAGACAGATGAAATATATAGAACAGCACAGTGCCGCAACTGGTAGAGCTGCTGCCATCCAGGGTGTACCCTGCCCCTCACACAATGAATGCTGGACATGGACACCGGCGACCCCCATGAACCAAAATGGAAGAAGTGGGTAAAAGATAATGGATGGATGGATGAAATATATAGATGAACAGATTTGGCTCACTATTTTGGCAAGAAACTAGTCAGTTATGTCTCTTTGTCACCCTTAAACAATGCATAAAAATAGTTATTAATTGGTTTATAAAGTGTTTATAGAGGAATTAATAACATATCTATAAACCGATGAACTGATTGAGAATGAGCGGATTTGATACCTGGACTATTGAGAATGAACTTTCTTGTCTTGAACCACTTTGGACATGTCTGCCTGCCTGGGAGGAGTCGACGAGGGACAAGCCCCCAGAAACCATCTTGGCTACAGCAAACTGGTTGGTCCACTTAAGTTGTTTACTTGGTGGGGTAGCTTCAGTTTGCTTTGGACTACTCTGACTGACGAAGCCCTCTGGAGTGAGGGTGAAACGTTTCTACTAAAAAGAAACTGTCCAGATGAACTGATTGAGAATGAGCGGATATCTATAAACCGTTTATGAGGGGAGCCTTATTGTAAAGTGGTACCAAAAATATAATTATTTTTAATATTCTTTCTGATCGATGTACTTTTGTTTTTATGGGTTTTTATTTATCTTGTGCTTTGGTTACTTTTTGCACTTACCATACTTAATTATTTTAAGTCTTTTTCTTGATCAATAACTCGTTGCAACAGCACACATTTTTCTTCTAAGAGGCAAATGAGGTGGCTTAAAACAATCCTCAAATTTAAATGAAACAACTTACTTAAGTTACGGTATAACAATTGCTATTAACAAGTAAACATTGATTAAAAAGACAAAGGAACATTTATACGAACATTGTTAAAATACTCCGTTAGAAGATGTACAAAAAGTAGCATCTGATAAAACAAAAGTGATAAAACATGGCTGGATTGTAGCAATTTTGTCAAACCTCATTTGGAGTAGAAACAGTTTTCTAACACATGGTGCTTATTGGCACATGCACATCATAGACTGGTTGTTGCAGCCACAAGGAGAGAATGTGGCGTCATTTAATTGTTTGTAGCGAGAGCAGTGGGGACGCCTGACGCACATGCAGAAGCAGCCATGACACAAAAAGTGTTATTAAACTTATGGAAAGTGCTCACAGTGCAGTGTGTGGTGCGGCTCTAGCAAATATGAGGCCAGTGTGGCCAGTTCTGCTTCACATGCTTGATGACTAAACTACACTGGTTTACATGGATCCCACATCATGAATACATTACCGCCACACTACCCTGCCTTATCCAGAGCCCTGATACCCTGCTTCTACAATAACAAACCATAACCTTGTTACAGAAGTGTTTTGTGCATCCTCTGAGTCAGAAGTAGTGGAAAGCCAGCTGAATTCCTAATTAGCAACTTAACACCTCACCCAGATCCTGCAAGGACCATCTACATTCTGGCAGCAGGGTCTTCACCCAGTATGAAAATGGTCCTTAGTGGATAAAACCTACAGAAGGTCTTAATATGTTGCAAACACACGAGGATCAGGCAGAGTACCTTCAAAAGCTACATCCCTTTTTTACTCTCTTTAACTAGATCAATAGAATAAAGTCAAAGTCAAAGTCAAAGTCAACTTTATTGTCAGAACTGCAATATGTACAGGACATACACAGGACCGAAATTGCGTTTCTCTCAGTCCCTCGGTGCAACAGTAACCATCTAAACACTAAACACTAAAACATTTAATAAACATAAGCATAAAATAGTAAAAAAAGTGTAACACTGTCCTGAGTTTTTTCATAATAGTATAAAAGTATGAAAATTTACACCAACACTGAAACACCAAACACCCCTAAAACACCAAACACCCAATGAACATAAGCATAAAATGAAATAATAAAAGTGTAATACTGTCCTGAGTTTTTGCATAGTAGTATAAAAAGTATAAAAACGTATATCTATAAAATAAACTGAAGTTTCTAGCGTTGACATTTGCAAAGAGTGGCACAGCAGCATATAAGTTAATGTACACAGTATATGTATGAGGTAGTTGATGTTGGTATAGAGGCAAAGTGGCATATGCAGTGAGGCACATAAGGCACATTTGGCATCCTTAGATAAGGCTAGTCAGAGAATGCTGTATATGTATCTGCAGTAGTGTAGATAAAAGTAGTGTAAATGTAAACAGTAGTAATAAATGTAAAGCAGTAGTAATAAATGTAAACAGTATTAATAAATGTAAACAGTGAATGTAAACAGTAGTATGACTATAGGCAGTAATGTAATACAAACATTAGTGCAAATATGAGAAGTAGTGCAAACTGAATGAGCACATGACCGAGAGTTTAGTGAATAACCCGTTTGATGACACAGAGTCCAGTGTTAAAAACTTTGTGTTGAGTGGTAATGTGTGAGAAAGTTTTTTGTGTTAAGGCAGTTCAAATGGGAGGGGAGGCAGAGCAGGCAGAGTGTTTAGCATCCTGACTGCCTGATGAACAGAGCTGTCTCTCAGTCTGCTGGTTCGAGCCTGGAGACTCCTCAGTCTCCTCCCTGATGGCAGCAGTCTGAAGCAGCTGTGTAGTGGGTGTGTGGGATCACCTGCCATGCGGTGGGCTTTCCGAGTGAGGCGTTTGCTGTGTAAGTCCTGCAGTGAGGGCAAGGAGGTGCAGACGATCTTCTCAGCTGCTTTCACGATGCGCTGGAGTAACATGCATGTCACACGACAAAAGCACCAAAAAGACTGAGAATGATCAAATACATTTTCACGAAATCAGTAAAAATAAAATGCCCTGGTAAATGTACAACAAACACCAGCTAAGCTACAACAGAATGGTACAAAAATGTATAATAATAATAATAATAATAATAATAATAATAATAATAATAATAATTAAAGCTGCAAGCAGCATTGAGGCCCTCGCAGCTTAGCGCCGCTCGGACCTTATTGAGGCGACCGCGCGAGCTCCAGCTCGTCCGCTCGGTCGCCATTTCGAAGTCTCTCGTGTCTACTCCGCACCAGGGGTGCACACGCACAATAAATCTGGTTCAGATCGGATGATGTCTCACTGAGATATAACAGTTTGAATAATCTAGGGGGCGCTCTGGAGTCATATGTTAAACCACAATATCAATGTGTCCACAATGTCTCAATGATGATACACAATAAATCTGGTTCAGATCGGATGATGTATCACTGAGATATAACTGTAGTAATAATATAGGGGGCGCTATGGAGTAAAAATTTACATAACATTATCAATGTGTGTCGAAGTGTTCACTGATAAAGCACAATAAATCTCGTGCAGATCGGATAATGTATCACTAAGATATAACTGTAGTAATAATATAGGGGGCGCTATGGAGTAAACATTTACATACCATTATCAATGTGTGTCGAAGTGTTCACTGATAAAGCACAATAAATCTCATGCAGATCGGATAATGTATCACTAAGATATAACTGTAGTAATAATACAGGGGGCGCTATGGAGTAAAAATTTACATACCATCATCAATGTGTGTAGAAGTGTTCACTGATGAATCACAATAAATCTCGTGCAGATCGGATAATGTATCACTAAGATATAACTGTAGTAATAATATAGGGGGCGCTATGGAGTAAAAATTTACATACCATTATCAATGTGTGTCGAAGTGTTCACTGATAAAGCACAATAAATCTCGTGCAGATCGGATAATGTATCACTGAGATATAACTGTAGTAATAATATAGGGGGCGCTATGGAGTAAAAATTTACATACCATTATCAATGTGTGTAGAAGTGTTCACTGATGAATCACAATAAATCTCGTGCAGATCGGATAATGTATCACTAAGATATAACTGTAGTAATAATATAGGGGGCGCTATGGAGTAAAAATTTACATACCATTATCAATGTGTGTCGAAGTGTTCACTGATAAAGCACAATAAATCTTGTGCAGATCGGATGATGTATCACTAAGATATAACTGTAGTAATAATATAGGGGGCGCTATGGAGTAAAAATTTACATACCATTATCAATGTGTGTCGAAGTGTTCACTGATAAAGCACAATAAATCTCGTGCAGATTGGATAATGTATCACTGAGATATAACTGTAGTAATAATATAGGGGGCGCTATGGAGTAAAAATTTACATACCATTATCAATGTGTATAGAAGTGTTCACTGATGAATCACATTAAATCTCGTGCAGATCGGATAATGTATCACTAAGATATAACTGTAATAATAATATAGGGGGCGCTATGGAGTAAAAATTTACATACATTATCAATGTGTGTCGAAGTTTTCACTGATAAAGCACAATAAATCTCGTGCAGATCGGATAATGTATCACTAAGATATAACTGTAGTAATAATACAGGGGGCGCTATGGAGTAAAAATTTACATACCATTATCAATGTGTGTAGAAGTGTTCACTGATGAATCATAATAAATCTCGTGCAGATCGGATAATGTATCACTAAGATATAACTGTAGTAATAATATAGGGGGCGCTATGGAGTAAAAATTTACATAACATTATCAATGTGTGTCGAAGTGTTCACTGATAAAGCATAATAAATCTTGTGCAGATCGGATGATGTATCACTGAGATATAACTATAGAAATAATGTAGGGGGCGCACTTGAGTCAAATGTTAGCCCACCATATCAATGTGTCCACAAGGGCTCACTGATGATGCACAATAAATCTGGTTCAGATCGGATGATGTATCACTGAGATACAACAGTTTGAATAATCTAGGGGGCGCTATGGAGGCTATTTGCTAATTAGCATAAACACCTGTTCAAGGGGTGGGTAATGATCGATCATAATGATTTTGGTACTCCTCAGATCAAATCTGTGGAGTTTAGAACCAAACGTATGGTGACGGCGTTACGTCTTACTTCGCCACGTCACCACGCCCACTTGCTCCACCCAAAACGAACAGTGCTGGAAAGCTTGTTACACCAACATGTCTTCGGTGACTGGATACAATGTCACGCTGATTAGGTAACAGGGATCCGATATGGACCGTTCAACGTAAAACTTTACACTTCCTGTTGTCAGGGGGCGTGGCTTAAGTGATGTCATGATTTGACCATACAGTTTTGCAGGGGACCGGATGTGGGTCAATCACTGAAGGTTTGATGTATTAGACAGTTTTCGTGTAAGAGCTGTAAGCGTTTCGTTTTTCATGGCGAGATGTCCAACTTTGAGGTCTGGCCCCGCCCCTTCAGCATGCATGAAAACGCACAGTTTTGATAACATTTGTTCCCCCGTGCCTTATAAAGAAACTGGCCAAGTTTGAATCAAATCGAGCGAAATCCCTAGGAGGAGTTCGTTGAAATGCAGAGGTTGTAAACGGCCAAAAAGGGGTGAAAATTTGGTCATCGTTCCAAAATGGCCGCCTTACCATTTATCGTACAACATTGGTGCCAGAGGGTTTTCTGTGCATCTTGGTGAGTTGGACAAGTGTACCAAATTTCATGATTCTACGTCAAACTAAGGTCAATGCAGAGGGTATTTTGAATATTTCTAGGGGGCGCTCTTGAGCCGTTTCTGTAGCGATTTGCTAATTAGCATAAACACCTGTTCAAGGGGTGGGCAATGATCGATCATACTGATTTTGGTACTCCTCGGATCAAATCTGTGGATTTTAGAACCAAACGTATGGTGATGGCGTTATGTCTTACTTCGCCACGTCGCCACGCCCACATGCTCCACCAAAAACGAACAGTATTGGAATGCTTGTTACACCAACATGTCTTCGGTCACTGGACACAATGTCACGCTGATTAGGTAACACGGGTCCGATATGGACCTTTCAAAGTAAAACTTTACACTTCCTGTTGTCAGGGGGCGTGGCTTAAGTGATGTCATGATTTGACCATTCAGTAATGCAGGGGACCGGATGTGCGTCAATCACTGAAGGTTTGATGTATTAGACTCTTTTCGTGTAAGAGCTGTAAGCGTTTCGTTTTTCATGGCGAGATGTCCAACTTTGATGTCTGGCCCCGCCCCTTCAGCATTCATGAAAACGCACAATTTTGATATTGTTTGTTCCCCCGTGCCTTATGAAGAAACTGGCCAAGTTTGAACCAAATCGAGCGAAATCCCTAGGAGGAGTTCGTTCAATTGCGGAGGCTGTAAACGGCCA
This sequence comes from Garcialebias charrua, assembly GCA_038048925.1. Lineage (NCBI taxonomy): Eukaryota > Metazoa > Chordata > Actinopteri > Cyprinodontiformes > Rivulidae > Garcialebias > Garcialebias charrua. Next base: position 1,877 of record JBBPBX010070492.1, on the reverse strand, counting down.
AAAAGGTGTAAAAATTTGGTCATCATTCCAAAATGGCCGCCTTACCATTTATCGTACAACGTTGGTGCCAGAGGGTTTTCTGTGCATCTTGGTGAGTTGGACAAGTGTACCAAATTTCACGATTCTACGTCAAACTAAGTCAATGCGGAGGGTATTTTGAAATTTTCTAGGGGGCGCTCTTGAGCCGTTTCTGTGGCGATTTTTGCCACGCCCCCAAAATATGTAATTTTTCACCAGTCCTGACGAGTCCGCCAAATTTGGTGAGTTTTCATATATGATAAAGCCCCCAAAAAGCCACTTAAAGAGGGACTAGAATAAAAATAATAATAAAAAAAATAAAAATAATTAAAGCTGCAAGCAGCATTGAGGCCCTCGCAGCTTAGCGCCGCTCGGACCTTATTGAGGCGACCGCGCGAGCTCCAGCTCGTCCGCTCGGTCGCCATTTCGAAGTCTCTCGTGTCTACTCCGCACCAGGGGTGCACACGCACAATAAATCTGGTTCAGATCGGATGATGTCTCACTGAGATATAACAGTTTGAATAATCTAGGGGGCGCTCTGGAGTCATATGTTAGCCCACCATATCAATGTGTCCACAAGGGCTCACTGATGATGCACAATAAATCTGGTTCAGATCGGATGATGTATCACTGAGATATAACTATAGAAATAATGTAGGGGGCGCACTTGAGTCAAATGTTAGCCCACCATATCAATGTGTCCACAAGGGCTCACTGATGATGCACAATAAATCTGGTTCAGATCGGATGATGTATCACTGAGATATAACTATAGAAATAATGTAGGGGGCGCACTTGAGTCAAATGTTAGCCCACCATATCAATGTGTCCACAAGGGCTCACTGATGATGCACAATAAATCTGGTTCAGATCGGATGATGTATCACTGAGATACAACAGTTTGAATAATCTAGGGGGCGCTATGGAGGCTATTTGCTAATTAGCATAAACACCTGTTCAAGGGGTGGGTAATGATCGATCATAATGATTTTGGTACTCCTCAGATCAAATCTGTGGAGTTTAGAACCAAACGTATGGTGACGGCGTTACGTCTTACTTCGCCACGTCACCACGCCCACTTGCTCCACCCAAAACGAACAGTGCTGGAAAGCTTGTTACACCAACATGTCTTCGGTGACTGGATACAATGTCACGCTGATTAGGTAACAGGGATCCGATATGGACCGTTCAACGTAAAACTTTACACTTCCTGTTGTCAGGGGGCGTGGCTTAAGTGATGTCATGATTTGACCATACAGTTTTGCAGGGGACCGGATGTGGGTCAATCACTGAAGGTTTGATGTAATAGACAGTTTTCGTGTAAGAGCTGTAAGCGTTTCGTTTTTTATGGCGAGATGTCCAATTTTGAGGTCTGGCCCCGCCCCTTCAGCATGCATGAAAACGCACAGTTTTGATAACATTTGTTCCCCCGTGCCTTATAATGAAACTGGCCAAGTTTGAATCAAATCGAGCGAAATCCCTAGGAGGAGTTCGTTGAAATGCAGAGGCTGTAAACGGCCAAAAAGGGGTGAAAATTTGGTCATCGTTCCAAAATGGCCGCCTTACCATTTATCGTACAACATTGGTGCCAGAGGGTTTTCTGTGCATCTTGGTGAGTTGGACAAGTGTACCAAATTTCATGATTCTACGTCAAACTAAGGTCAATGCGGAGGGTATTTTGAATATTTCTAGGGGGCGCTCTTGAGCCGTTTCTGTAGCGATTTGCTAATTAGCATAAACACCTGTTCAAGGGGTGGGCAATGATCGATCATACTGATTTTGGTACTCCTCGGATCAAATCTGTGGATTTTAGAACCAAACGTATGGTGATGGCGTTATGTCTTACTTCGCCCGTCGCC
>JBBPBX010070489.1:0-18576 GCA_038048925.1 Garcialebias charrua | reverse complement strand
ATCGTTGCACCCCTCTTGCAACTCACCTCCACTAACAGGACTTTTAGATGGACACCTGAGGCGGACGCAGCCTTTGGTAAGCTGAAACAACTTTTTTCATCTACACTTGTTCTCAGTCACCCTGACCCCAAACGTCAATTCATATTGGAGGTGGATGCGCCTGACACTGGTGTGGGTGCAGTGCAGTGGTGTAGTCTACGTGATACGCAGGTATACGCCGTATACCCACTAGAAAAGCTTGGGGATTTCCGTATAACCACTTAAATGTGCCCAATGATACGTAACGAGACAACAAACACACTGTAGTGATATAGGCCTTTGTCTTGACCTTCAAGTACACCTCTCCACATCTCTCTGAAACTCTAAGGGTTACACCTTCTTGAAGCCCTCAAGGAGACAGATGGACACTTATATATTTTTACAATTATTATGAATTAATGGACACTAATTAATCAGATTGAACTTTCTCTTTAATGTGTGTTAATTCAGAATTGATCAAACAGTATTTTTGTCATTTCAATGATGATTTTACTAAGCTGGTATATTTTAAATATGACAAAGTTAAGAGAACATCTCAGAATGATCGTGCTTTAAACTGTCTGCTCTATGCAGAATGTGTCTAAAGTTGAATGAACAATTCTTCGTATTTGTTTGAACTGTTTTTGTTTCGAAGGAGAAGTTCTAGACATAACTTAATCTTCGGTCTCCCGTCCGTTCTAAAAACAATTCATCTGTGCTTAAACAGAGAGTGCTCTGTTTTCACACCTGCAGGTTTTTGTTTTGTCTCCGTGCTGGGACTCAGTTCTCAGCACTCACTGGGTTTTGGAGTTCTGAGGGAGAAGGGAAGACGCACGGACGTTTTTCTCCAAGCTGATGTACGTTCCGGCCAGGCACCAAAGGCCCACGTCTTCAGCAAAGGTTCAAACAGCACGTCAGCTGTGAACCACTTCGAGTGTCACAGCTCCAAGCGGTGACACTCTTTCTGAAGTTATCTTGAACAAAACCAGAACCAGGCATCACTCTGGGAGGCCGACGCAGACTTCACGAGACCGTGGCAAGATGAAAGTGGTCGCCTGTAAAACGCAGCAGCCTGCGCGTCTGGCTTGACTAATTTACCGGAGTTGAGACAGGATCATCTTCACGAAGGTAAAAGTGTTTCATCACGGGACGGACGTCCAGCCGAAACCGAGCAGAGGGTGCTATCACTGGTTAAACATCTCAAGATAAGATTCAACCATTTCATTTCAATCTTTTATCTTTCCTCCTTAAACTCCTCCTTATGTTTATTTTCATCATGGTAAACTTTAAGTAATGTGCCAACAGAAAGGTCCAACTGTCTGTTTGTTTTAATTTGAATTCTTGTCAACGTAGTTATTAAATCAGAGCTAATATCGATACAAATGTTTATGTAATTTTTGTGATAGTTTCAATAAAAGGTCTATTTTTTGGTAGACCAACATAAATTGAAGTCTAAGCGTGAAATTACATTTCTGGCTAATCACATCGTTAGATTTGTTGATTTATTCTGAAAAAGTTGAGACCCCGTGAACTTGGTGGCAAGTTTGTGCAGATAAAAGTCTGCTCATACCTGCACGTCTAAACTATAGGTAAGTCAGTAAACTGACTAATAACTCCTATATTGTTACATATTGGTGGCTCGTCCGAGTTCCTGGAACGTTTATTAAGTTGTTTGGTGTAGCTTATTTTTGTTAACGGTGTTTGTTGGCATTAGTTTACATCCTGGTTTTGGGCTTGTAAGAATAGTTTTGGCTGGTGAGTGTCCGGGAGTTGCTAAAAGTGGCATTGTCTGGATTATTTTCCCGTTAGAATTATTTTTTCATTCACATTTGAGCGTGTGCTTGGGGCGGGTGCGTGATAAATGTTTTGTCTGTGCTTGTGAGACGTTTCATTACGTGTCACGAGGCTGCCTGCATTTTTTCATTGTTGTGACCGCCGTGTCACGATCCTGCTTCATTTTCTTACATCTGCGATTTACTGTTAAACGTCTGTTTCACTCTTTGCTGCTCCATTTTTACCTAATCTGTTACAACGTGTTTGCCGAGGTTCGGGAAAACCCACTCCGCTTTGGGCCAGACCGAGGTCCGGTTCCGTTTGACGTAAAGTCTGTTGTTGTACACAGTTAGCGTGCTGCCTCCCCTGGGGGCGTGAGAGTTGGCTTGGATGTGTTGTGCTCGTTAACAGAATTTTCTGCGGTGTAAAAGTCGTTTATTTTGTGAAAGAGAGTCCAGTACTTTGGATCGAGCTATAATGCTAAACGGTACCGGGACAAGATGGCTGCTTAAAACGCTGTGATTGGTCCATTGTGTGTCGCGTTCAATAACGTTGGTTTCTGTAGACTCTGATTGTCAGATTCATTTTTGTACACATTTGTGACGGTTTATCTGTGTTGTTTGAGTTCTATGCGCGTGATATCGTCGAAGACTGGCTTAACCGCGGTGTTTTGCGATATTTATGACTGTTTTAGAACGTTAAAAAGTCCGTTCCTCGCTAGTGTTCGACCGACCGCAGGTCCGTGAACACACCGCTCGAACGGCACGTCACTAGTGGGTGGCGTTAGGTTTGGAAGACACAATTTCCCATGAACACTTGGGTTTTAGAACTACAGTTCTGTCTTCGCTGTGATTGGTCGATTACGCTGTATGTGTTGACGCATGCGCAGTGGGTGAAGCCCCGCTCCTCGTCAAATTTCACTTGCTACTTGTCTCAGACGAGTTTCCGTGCTTGTTTGTCCATTACTGTCTTTGAAAAGACTGTTTAATCGCGGTGTTTTTGAGATTTTAGTGGGTGGACAGAGCCGGTTGCTCTGAAAAACTGCCGATCGCCATGTGACCAGGTCACGTGACACCGATTTTGCCGGTTTTATGAGGACCGACCTTATTTCTTTTAAACGCAGTTTATAAGGTTTCACAGTTCAACCGATTTTGCTCACATGCTTTCGTTTTTGTGAGCCTAGGTTCTAGAGCTTATCACGTTACGCTTTAGATCTGTCTGATTAATGCTTTTCATCCGTATTGGATGTCTGTGTGGGCTAAAAAACTGCAGCTTCGCTCGCTGGTGATAACAGCGCCTCTATAGCGGTCAAATAGAGAAATTACAGTCGCTGTGATAAACTCACTTCCAGCGCTGTGACCCCTGCTGGTTACATTAGAAGACGCAGTCTTCCTGTAATGTGTACATGTTAACTGTTCCTGTTTTAGACGGGAAACATTTTGAGAATATTGTACTCACAGCACACTTTAATTTGATTTTCACATATAATCAAATGTTGATGGCAGGACAGTTACACAGATTTCATACAGACATGTCTGTTGTTGATAAAATCTGACACTTTTATCATTGATTCTGTGCAAAACAAACTGTCTGTTTTTATTTTTATTTTAAACTGCAAGTTTAAAATAACACACATGGGGCTTCTTTTGTTTTGATTTTCACAAAAATCTCACAACGACAGCCGTTTTTGTTTGACCTTGTGACAGGTCGACAAATTACTAAACATCACTGACTTATTTCATTTAACATCTTGGATGTTTTCTGAGCAGCTCATACACTGTGCATATTTGCAGGCTGCGATATGAGACCCACTTTACTTGGTTTTTCGCAGAAAATCAGTACACAGATGGACGTTCAAACAGGTGAACCACCTGAGGGGGGCTCCTCTCCTATCTATCCTAGATGGATGGATGGGGGCCTTGGGATTCCTGCCCGTGCTCCCCGCATTTTGGGGGAATCTGCCTCTTCGTATGCTAATTACTTAGCTGCTAAGAACGTCCGTCAGGATAAGTGGGAAAATCCCCTGTCATTCTACGACAGGCTAATCTCGGTCTACTCCGGGGGCAAACCTGTTCCTGGATTAGAGGAAAAAGTGGAGTTTAAACGTCTTTTCATTATGAATCTTATGCCTTTTCAAATGAAATGTGTTCATTTCAAGGTTGATTGCAAAAAAGATTCCATGGAAGTGATAAGACAATATGCTGCGTCAGTTTTTGAGGCCGAAATACAACCTAGGATACCATCAGAGGGTTGTACAGGTCAAAAGGTCACATCCCACTCGCAGGAAGTAGTAGAGGTTCCCTCTCCTTCAAAGTGCGAGAGGTCACAGGTTTTTCATAATAACATACATCAGCATGGTGCTACGAGCTGTAGGAGTTCTGAACCCCCTGCCCCTCAGGTTGAAAACCTTGAGAGGAGCAGAGAACCACACAAGGTAGGTGTTCGCCCTCCAGATGAACCCAGATGGTCCGGATCGAACCAAAAGAGTTCTCTCATGGATCTCACTGTGGGTGAACTTCGAGAGATGTTGATGTCTGGGTACCGTGACCCTTTGAAAAGTGGTCTGTCCCGACATGTGCCCCCGAGAAGCGACCCTCCTGCCACTGCCCCTCGAACTGCACAGTTTGAGACATGCAATGAGTCACACATGCTCCAGATTATGGAAACGGCGCCTCCGCGCAAGAACGTGACTGAGGTTGTGAGTTGTTTGTCAAATGATTTGAATGTTACAGTGGTTGACCAGCTGACACAACGTGTGACGTTGTCCTTGATGATAACACAAACAACGTTGTTCCACCTGACGAGGCGACGCGCAGCACTGCCTTTTGCAACGACTCAGTGCACACAGTTGACAACAACAACGTCAACACTGACATAAATACTGACAGCAAACAAATTGCTGAGAATCCACATCCTGAAGGTCATGAGGCAGACAGCCATCATGATGCTGACAGCGACGATGATTACACAGACAGAGTCACACGTACACAGACACGTGTGGAAAAACCTGAACGGTTTCTGTGTCACTTTGTAAGAAGGGGTAAAGCTAAGAGAGCTTACCTCCCACTCACATTGGAAGGGGTCCTAGAGCAAGAAGCGCTCCTGGTTAGCGGCTCAGACGTGTCTATCATGTCAGCCGAACTGTTTGAGGAGCTAAGGACCACCGCTAACGATGTTGGCAGGCAAATACCCTTTGTGAAATACACTTATGGTGAACAAGAAGGCCTCGCAGAGACGAGCACATCCCTAATAGCCATGGTTCACATGCAGATTGGCGAAATGTCACTATACCATCCGGTATATGTGTCTGAACTTGACTCACTCCAGACTCCATTTGTGGTTGGCCAAGATTTTATAAATCGCTTTGAAGCAATTATAAATTATGGCAATCAGACAATGTGGACCACAGTGAGCAGTCCACTGCCAATCGTGGTACCTCCTCGAGGTCAGGACACTGACTGTCTAACACAGGGGTGTCAAAGTCAAATACACAGAGGGCCAAAAAAACAAATTTGCTACAAGCCAAGGGCCGGACTGGTTCAATATTTATTATAAGGGGGTGATATAAGATTTTTCTCTTCTTTCTGCACTCTTTTCATTCATTGTTTTCTTTTTGATTAACTTGTTTTATTTCGTCTCTTTTAAATGAATGAATAAATTAATTAAATTAAAATCTGCTAAGTTCTTGGCATAAATCAACACAGACATGTTCCTGCTTTTAGTATTTTACATTATTTTATAATATAGTTATTTATAACAAATATATTATAAATAACCCTGATGCATGCTCAATATTACAGTATATTATACATTAAAGGTGCTATGTGTAACTTTCTGTAGAGCGCAGAACTTAGAAATATTTTCAACAGGCAAAGCATTCTGATCCCTCCCCCTCAGAGCCTTATATGGCTCTGCTCCACCTTGCTCTGCTGAAATTCAAATTCAAGCTCTGTTTTTTATTGGCTGATTCAAATTCAAGCTCTGTTTTTATTGGCTGGTTACAAACTCTGTTTTTATTGGCTGGTTAACGGCGGGTCACTCTGTGTTTTTAGTGTTTTTATAAATGCTGATAGAGAAGCAAGGGGACTATAGTTTTTTTCAGAGATTACTTTGTCTAACATCAGTCTGTCAGTAGATAGTGACAGAGTGAAGAAATGTGTTAAAAATGTATTGTTAGAAAAGTTACAGACTGCATTACAAAGTTACATACAGTAGTGCAGCTTTAATAATAATAAAAAACTCCACTAGATAATTACTAGAATAAATATTTCATAATAATGGTGTGGAGAGGATGGCTATAAGGGGAGAAGGGAGGCCATCACCCAAAAAAAAAATTTTTTTTCAAATCATCCAGGGGGCCATAAATAATGAGTCCGCGGGCCGGATCTGGCCCGCGGGCCGCCACTTTGACATATGTGGTCTAACAGCAGGTACCGCTGAGGTAAAAAGGGCTTCCCCAACTGAGACCACAGACCCGGTAAGTGAACCTTCATATACAGGTGAGACAGAGGAGACTCAACAATTGGACCAGGCTCTGGCCCATCACGAGGACCTCCTCTGCAAGCTGACACCTTCAGCACTCCCTGACCACTTCCTACCACAGGTGGAAGAGGGTGTGGAGATCCAAGAGTCCCACACCGATGACGCTGTACTGTCCTGTGGGACAGGTAATTCGGCATACAGCCAAGCTTTCAGTGAAGTCTTGGTTCAAGGACATCTGAGCCCACGTAGTGACAGTCTACAACACGCTGACAGTCACTTGGACTTCATTGTTACTGATTTTGAGGACCCCTCCTCAAACAAAAGGGGGGCAGACTCACACTTCCTACCACAGGTAGAGGACGGTGTAGAGATCCAAGGATCACACACCGAGAACGCTGTGCTGTCCTCTGGGACAGGTAATTCAGTCATCAGCCAAGCTTTCTATGAAACCTTGGTTCAAGAGCATTTGAATCTAGAACTACTCAGAGATGACATAGTTCTTACAGACTCAAAGAGCACCTCTTCATTCATGAAGTGGGAAGACATACATCACAACGACAGAGACACGCCTGCGACGGCGCCGACAGTTGTGACACACCTGCATTACGCAGAAAGAGGTAAACGTACAGAGGTACGTTGGCCGAGACCTATAAGGTTCCTGTACAAGGTTCCCCATAAACTGCGCGAACAGCTTAAACTAAACAATGGCATCCTAACTCGTGCCCATGGACGGACGTCCACACCCGTGTGCTTGGTCCCTCATGACCACAGGGGGGTGATGTTAGGCCATGCCCATGTCAAGGACAAAGATTTCAATAACCCCACAAACGACAAAGATCTCGCAAACTCACAGACTTCATGGGAAAAGAAGGTCGTCCAAGCACAGGATAGTAAATAAGCTTAAACAGTTTAAACTATTCTAGTTGCGAAAAGAAACCGTTCCAACTAGAACTTAGAAACGCTAAGCATAAAACCCACAACAAAAACTAACCTTAACAACCGTTTAAATCTGCAGGATTTAATTGACATCGGTTATAAAGCTAAGAACTGTTTTTCTTGTGTGTGACGTTGGAGTCTGACGACCAGAGTGAGTTTGACGTAGTGAAACGTTGTTTTTAGTTGCTTGATTGCTACTTTTGTTGTTATTGAAGTTGTTATTGTTTTCTGAACACTCCCAGCCAATAGAGGTTTTGATTGTTGATAAGTTGAAGACTTAAATGGATTTTAACTATGCCAACATGCTGTTCATTTTGTTAAAGATCTCAATCTTTGATGAGTCATAGTAGATTAATACTACTTAAGGTACTATAATCTACACTGATCTCCCAATCATTTAGGTAGAACCGATTCGATCGTTTCTATTCTAGATCTATTCATTTTGATGAGTCTCGCCATAGACTTCAAAATTCATAGGGATTACCAAATCTTGCGTCGTTCGTCTAAAAGACAACAGACATTCAGACCAAACTAGTTTCATTTTTTCATTTTAGTTTAACCTAAACTAATTAATGAATGGAGGATTAGTTTGAATGAAGAGGCATTCGTTACAGAAGCCCTCCACATTTCTATAGGTATAGATCCCTATATCTGATTTTTACAGCATTGATCCACCCCTTAATTGGTAATTTTAGCTGATCTAATCCATGATAGCTTACATACCAGGTGCATATAGGTAAGGCTTAATGTAGAATCCCAATCATAAGCCCACCTAAAACCACATAATTGCATGACACATTGAACCAGGGTGGCACCGACTGGAAGCCATCCAGCCTGCAACCTTCGATGTGGGGACCTGCTGATCCAACGTTGGTCTTCAACCTTCATCCAAGGACGCCTCCTCTGCTTCAATCGAGGGATCCCCTCTACATGCTGATTAAATTCCATTCTTGCTGATGAAATCAATAACCCCCATCGTTGTGGATTTACCGTTGTGGATTATAAGACTTTGTTTTCCAAGGGATCACAGACTCAGTTTTCCATGGGTTAACAGACTATGTTTTCCAAAGGATTAAAAGCTTGCCGCAATGGGATTACCTACGAACAGTATGGAATTTCCAAAAACATTATGGGAGTATATTTTTGAAATTTTTTTTCCACTTGCTGGATTACATAAAGGTCAGAGACATTCGGTGGTATCGTTTCGTGTTGGAACTCATCCCCAAGGACAGGCGATGACTTCCAAAAAGGGGGACTGTAGTGATATAGGCCTTTGTCTTGACCTTCAAGTACACCTCTCCACATCTCTCTGAAACTCTAAGGGTTACACCTTCTTGAAGCCCTCAAGGAGACAGATGGACACTTATATATTTTTACAATTATTATGAATTAATGGACACTAATTAATCAGATTGAACTTTCTCTTTAATGTGTGTTAATTCAGAATTGATCAAACAGTATTTTTGTCATTTCAATGATGATTTTACTAAGCTGGTATATTTTAAATATGACAAAGTTAAGAGAACATCTCAGAATGATCGTGCTTTAAACTGTCTGCTCTATGCAGAATGTGTCTAAAGTTGAATGAACAATTCTTCGTATTTGTTTGAACTGTTTTTGTTTCGAAGGAGAAGTTCTAGACATAACTTAATCTTCGGTCTCCCGTCCGTTCTAAAAACAATTCATCTGTGCTTAAACAGAGAGTGCTCTGTTTTCACACCTGCAGGTTTTTGTTTTGTCTCCGTGCTGGGACTCAGTTCTCAGCACTCACTGGGTTTTGGAGTTCTGAGGGAGAAGGGAAGACGCACGGACGTTTTTCTCCAAGCTGATGTACGTTCCGGCCAGGCACCAAAGGCCCACGTCTTCAGCAAAGGTTCAAACAGCACGTCAGCTGTGAACCACTTCGAGTGTCACAGCTCCAAGCGGTGACACTCTTTCTGAAGTTATCTTGAACAAAACCAGAACCAGGCATCACTCTGGGAGGCCGACGCAGACTTCACGAGACCGTGGCAAGATGAAAGTGGTCGCCTGTAAAACGCAGCAGCCTGCGCGTCTGGCTTGACTAATTTACCGGAGTTGAGACAGGATCATCTTCACGAAGGTAAAAGTGTTTCATCACGGGACGGACGTCCAGCCGAAACCGAGCAGAGGGTGCTATCACTGGTTAAACATCTCAAGATAAGATTCAACCATTTCATTTCAATCTTTTATCTTTCCTCCTTAAACTCCTCCTTATGTTTATTTTCATCATGGTAAACTTTAAGTAATGTGCCAACAGAAAGGTCCAACTGTCTGTTTGTTTTAATTTGAATTCTTGTCAACGTAGTTATTAAATCAGAGCTAATATCGATACAAATGTTTATGTAATTTTTGTGATAGTTTCAATAAAAGGTCTATTTTTGGTAGACCAACATAAATTGAAGTCTAAGCGTGAAATTACATTACTGGCTAATCACATCGTTAGATTTGTTGATTTATTCTGAAAAAGTTGAGACCCCGTGAACTTGGTGGCAAGTTTGTGCAGATAAAAGTCTGCTCATACCTGCACGTCTAAACTATAGGTAAGTCAGTAAACTGACTAATAACTCCTATATTGTTACAACGCGTTGCATAAAGATAGATTATGTTCGCTGCTCATAAAGGCTGAGTTAAGACTCGCGCTTTGGTCCGCAGGCTGGAGCGCGCGCGCTACGCGTACTGTGCCGTGCGGCGAAATGCGTTCAGGACTCTTCACTGCGCCGCGCATCTCGCGATTGCCATAGTTTCGTGTTCCTCTGGTGTACGTGAGGCTCACGGCTGAGCTGAGCTCACTACCATAGTTCTCTGCTCTGTGATTGGTTTCTTAAGAAGCTCCTTTATGATTGGTTGCTCGGGATGCAGGGGACAGACGTGTAGGTAGAGCATTTTCGCTAACGACAACACGACAGACTCAAAATGAAAAGGAAACAAGCTACACTTTTTGAATGTTTTTATAAACCAGCTGAACCCGAAGCTACAGAGACAACATTAGAAGAACCTACCAGTTCGACGGCCGAAACCAGCCATAATGAGGTTGATATCTGCATTTCCCCAGGTAAGTGTTGGCTAGTACAAGTTAGCTGAAGCTAGCTCAAGCAGCAGCAAGTAACTGCATGTTTTTATCGACCTTTTCTGATGCCAAACTCCAAAATGCGCATCAAGAAACCTTGATGGAAACACGGTTACTGTCCAGAATTTTACAGTAACATTTCATATAAATAAATATGTGAATATAAAAATGATTTGTTTGTGACAAAGTCTGTCACTCCAATAATCAACAAAATGCTATGCTTTTTACTCTGTTTTAAAACTCCTTGTTTCATTTTTAGATCCAAATTGGCCAGCCTTGTGGAGTGAAAGTCAGGCTCGGGAATTTAAAAACAGACATCCCTGGTTGGAATGGAGGAACAAAAAATTAGGTAAATATAAAAAAATATGGGAACCAATTTGTATATAAGGTTTAATTGATATATTTCCAACATTAACATATTATGACTTGATAATTTTAAAATAGTCTGATAATCATATCTTTCAAAAGTTTAGTACAGTATATTACATGAGAAATTATATATATGTGTGTGTGTGTGTGTGTGTGTGTGTGTGTGATCATTTCATTTTCACGTTTTAGTTGGTCATAATGCAAAAGTGTATGCAAATAATAATGAAAGGTAATAATGAATGTAATTGTCGACACATGCTTACAGTCTAGTGAATCAGTAGATTCTAGTATTATTACTGGTATCAGGAAACATTAAAAAATATACAAATATGACAATTTTTATTTACTTCCTGCAGGATGTGCTGTTTGCAGTACCATAACGTCAACTGGTGTCCTGACTGAAAAGAGGGTCTCCATATCGGAGGAGTGGGCCTCCTTCAAGATCCAGTCATCAGGCTCAGGTTTGTTGTGCATTTATTAAAATGTAAGCATCACAGACATTTTGCAATGTTAAATATGCTTAAAATTCAAAATAAATTGTCAATTACATTGCACTACATTGCATTTTTGTCTCTAAATGTCCTGATTCATCTCAGTAATCTAGGTAGAAAAAGGAAAAATTAAGTACCGGTAGGTCCTCCGGACAGGTTTTTGTCTCTAAGCACAGTATACCCACTACAAAAATGTAGACTACACCACTGGTGCAGTGTTGTCCCAAAGATCTACCACGGATAACAAGGTCCATCCATGTGCCTATTTCTCTCGCCGTCTATCCCCTGCCGAGAGGAATTATGATGTTGGCAACCGTGAACTGTTGGCAGTTAAATTAGCCATGGAGGAATGGAGACATTGGTTGGAGGGTACAGAGACTCCTTTTGTTATTTGGACTGATCACAAGAATTTAACTTACCTCAGAGATGCTAAGAGACTGACACCTAGACAGGCACGATGGTCTTTATTTTTCAACCGCTACATTCTCACTTTCAGACCGGGTTCAAAGTACGTCAAGCCTGATGCTCTTTCTCGTCAGTTCTCACCCACGGATGCTCTGGACGCTGAGGAGGGGATGATTCCCCCTGTCCGCATTGTGGGCACTTTGACTTGGACTATCGAGAAGGAGGTGAAGGAGGCTCAGAGGATGGAACTTGACCTAGGCACTGGACCCCACAGAACCCTTTTTGTCCCTGCCTCCATGAAATCAAAGGTATTAACTTGGCTCCACACAAATAAACTCTCTTGTCACCCTGGTATTGCCCGCATGTTATCTCTAGCCAAGCAACACTTCTGGTGGCCATCTATGGCTCAGGACATCAAGGAGTTCGTCGCTGCCTGTCCTACATGCGCAAGGAACAAGTCTGGGAACCAACCGCCCGCGGGACTCCTCCAACCTCTGCCCACACCTGCTTGTCCCTTGTCGCATGTAGCCGTGGACTTTGTCACCGGTTTACCCCCTTCGGACGGCCACACCACCATCCTCACAGTCGTCAACAGGTTTTCCAAGGCGGCTCACTTCATTCCGCTACCTAAACTCCCCTCCCCTCTGTGATGGAGACTGCTCAACTTCTGCTCCAACATGTGTTTAGGGTTCATGGTATTCCCTCTGATGTGGTTTCGGACCGTGGCCCTCAGTTCATCTCCCAAGTTTGGCGCAGCTTTTGTCAGACACTGGGGGCGTCTACCAGCCTGACCTCGGGGTATTGTAGTGATATAGGCCCTCTGTCTTGACCTTCAAGTACATCTCTCTGCATCTCTTTGAAACTCTAAGTGTTACACCTTCTTGAAGCCCTCAAGGAGACGAGTGGACACTTATATTTTTTACAATTATTATGAATTAATGGACACTAATTAATCAGATTGAACTTTCTCTTTAATGTGTGTTAATTCAGAATTGATCTACAGTATATTTTGTCATTTCAATGATGATCTGTTACTTGCATGAGTTTGACCCTTCTGGTTTTATTTCTGCAGAACAAGCAGGTTCTGAATCTGGGACGTAAAGGCTGTGCTACTTCCTTCTCTGTTTTGTCTATGAAGTTAGCCATAATATTCTCTGTGCTCACAGGCCAGTCCATCTGGCCGCTTATGTAAACAGTTTTCCTGTTGTCCTTCAGAGACCATTCTGCCTATGAGATGAAAACCCATCTCTTATTTTGTTAAAACCAGCCAATAGTTATTAAGGAGGTGGGGGAGACCCCGCCTCCCATATATAGGGAGACTTCCGCTTTTCCCTTTAGTGCTTTGGAGAGAACTAACTCAACTGGTTTCCTCCTCTGGGAAAGCTGGAGACGTTCCGGTCATTGTGTCAACTAGACCCACATTTCAGCTGGAGTCACAGTAAAGCTTACTGTAACTCACTCACTCACTCATCTTCTGGAAGAATTTGTTTTCTGAAGTTTTATTTTGAAAAATCAGTCTGTGCGCTTGACCGTTGTTTCCTGCCGAGGGAGGCGAGTTTCCTCGTATCGTGAATCAGCCACACACGCTGAAGTTCCAACTGGACGGCCGGTGGACAAACCCATCCACGTGTGTGTCCACAAACTTCTCCACTCTTATCTCCAAGAGACGAACCGTCAACAGGTAACGAGTCGTGGTGTGTTTGAGCGTGCGGGAGCCCAGCAGTCTGCTCGTGTGGGGAAAAAGGTGTCACCCAGTCTGGTTCTAAATAACCAACTTCAGTTAACTTAGCTTTCACTTATTCCTTCCTCCTATTTCTTATTTTTCATAAGCTATTAATCTGTCAAGTAATGTGCCAACAGTAAAGTTCCTAACTGTCTGTTTGTTTTAATTTGAATTCTTGTCAACGTAGTTATTAAATCAGAGCTAATATCGATACAAATGTTTAATGTACTTTCATGATAATTTCAATAAAAGGTCTATTTTCTGGTAGACCAACATAAATTGAAGTCTCTTGTGAAGTTACATTTTTCCTAATTACAGTTAAAGCAATTTAGTACCTGAAAAAGGAAGAACTTGCGACTTGGTGGCAAGTTTGTGCAGATAAAGTCTGCTCAGACCTACGCATCTAGAAATATAGGTAAGTCAGTAAACTGACCAGTAAGTCCTATATCTCTACAATAATGGTGGCCCAGTAAGTGTTTAAATACCTTACAGCGCCTATATTGTTACAGTATCATGCCCAATCGAATGGTCAAACAGAGAGATGTAACCAGGAGTTGGAGGCCATGCTTCGGTGTGTGGTGGAGTCCAACCCCTCAGCTTGGAGTCAGCATCTCGTTTGGGTGGAAGATGCCCACAACACCCACAAGTCCTCGGCTACAGGTATGTCACCTTTTGAGGCATCTCTCGGCTATGCACCTCCTTTGTTTCCCAGCCATGAGTCCGACATTTCGGTTCCGTCTGTCCTCCACCACTTCCGACGATGTCGACGTGTTTGGCGCCAGGCCATGTCTGCTCTTCTACGCGCGGCGGTCCAGAATAAATGTTTTGCTGATCACCGCCGCTCGTCTGCGCCGCCCTATCAGGTGGGTCAGGAGGTTTGGTTATCCACTAGAGACATTCATTTGAAGGACGTTCCTCGGAAACTGGCTCCTCGTTTTATTGGCCCCTTTCCCATCGTCAAGCTCGTTAACCCATCCGTAGTCAGACTTCGACTCCCCAGCTCTATGAGGATCCATCCCACCTTCCACGTCTCGCAGATCAAGCCTGTTTCTGTGAGTCCTTTGTGTCCCCCTGACAACCTTCCTCCTCCTGCCCGGATCATCGACAACCATCCTGCTTTTACTGTTCGGACCATCCTTGACGTGCGACGCAGGGGTCGTGGCTTCCAGTAGCTGGTGGACTGGGAGGGCTACGGACCGGAGGAGAGGTCTTGGATTCCTCTGTCATTCATCCTGGATCCGAGCTTGATCTCCTCGTTCTTCAGGGCCCATCCTGAGAAGCGCCTCAGGTCGCCGAGGGGCGACTCTTGGGGGGGGAGGGGTACTATAAGAGTTCTACTGGCTGCAGCTCCTACCCAAGATGGCCGCCAATCACCACAGCTGCCGGTCATCTCCTTGATGAGACCTTCAACTATATAAGGTTGCAGTCAAGTTCTACTCTTCGCTGGGGCATTAAGCTATTTAGGGTATTCATGCTCTCAGCCTGTTTGTTTCCTTAAGAAGAGTTACTAACCTCGTTCTCTGTGCCTCCAGTTCTCCTGTGTCTTTGGATCCCTTCCTGTTCTGCCTTGGGTTCAGTTCCTGGTCCTCGTGCCTGCTCCTCCAAACCATCCATCTGTGAAACTGGTTCACCATCCTCTGGGCTCAAGTGGATCCGCTCTCACGCTCCACTCAACCATCCAACCTGTAAGAGGAAAAACATCACGAGCTATCAAAGGACCAAACTATTATTCCAATCCATCTGACATCCTGTTTGTTTCTCAGGAGCTCCAGAGGACCACCTGTACATAGTTACCTGCACTAATAAACACTTTAATTTTTTATCTTGTGGAGTCTTGTCTCGTTCCGGGTCTCGTACTAATCTGGGTTACTGAAATCATTACAGTCTTCAATGTAGAATGGTCAAGAAGTTCCAGTGGGGCGGCGCCCTAGCGCCCCCTATTGGCTGTCCGCCCCTGCTGAACACAATGTTTTAATTTATTCTTGATCATTTTGTGGAATTTGTGTAAGGGGAAAAATCCAGCCATCATAGCATATGGGGAAAATTGTTTTATTACTGTTCTATTTTTTTTTCTTCAGATTTTTAAAAATATAATAAAGTATTTTTTATTTACTTATAAACTTTGCCTAATTCTATCCTGGGGCTTAACTAATAAATTATCCAAAGGAAAAATCACAAAGCATTTAAACGTCATCAAAACTCACGGTAATTATTAAAAGTATCATATGTCTGCGATACTGGATCTGTATTTATTTGGTATCAATCGATGCCTAATTCTGAAATATCGCACACCACTAATGCAGAGTGAACTGCAGCAGCAGAGCAGACTGAGATCTTTGAGGTCCAGTAAGGGGGAATCCAGGCAAGAAGTCTGATGTCGCAGGGGTCAAGCATAAGGAAGCAGAGAGTAGAAGCCAGAGCCAAATTGTGATCCTTAATCGTAGTCGAGTTGTGGGTGCAGAGTCATTCACCATGGTCAAAGGTGCAGACAAATCCAAGAGGGGCAGGCAGGGTGGGGAGTCAAAAACAGGTGATGGCTCGTGCCAAGGCAAGAGTCTAAACAAGGTACATTTTATTTCTATTACTCAGGAGGTTCAAGAATGTGGCACTGAATGTGGGTTGAGAGGGAGCTCAAGAAGGGAGGTGAACAGGTGCAACAGATGAAAGCTGATTACTGTGACAGGGCAGAGGAGGTGTGGTGCAGAGTGACAGGAGGTGAATGAACTTGGGGTTAAAAACAAAACATGAAAACAACCGGCTGAGGAAGGAAAAGGGGTCAAAAATGGGACAGAAACATCTTGTAGTGCTCAGAGTATGTGTTGTGGATTACTCTTATCCACTACGACACTTTAGCTTCATCTTTGTACACTTGGCTGAGTCATAGCCATCAGACTGCCTAGCTGTGGTTGCCATTTTGAATGAAGTTGACTCCAAAAGTTCATCAGTTGCAAATGTTCATCCTGTGGTGACTTCCCGAGAGTTAAATCTGTTCCAAGGTTCATGAGAAACAGGTTAAAGTGGTCAGCCTAAAGGCAACAGCTCGTAATGATGTCACAAAACAAAATAAAATTAAAATATAACAGCTTTTAGTGATTCACAACCACCGTGCATGTGTTTCCGTCAGCTGCTAACAGCTGCAGCAGCAGATCCTGTGTGAAAATCTCACATGAACGCCCGGTACCTTTCTGTTCTCTGCCTCCTCCTGGTTCCATGCAGGTCCGGTTGCATTAATCTGATCCTATTTGAATAAATTCTCTTTGGGTTGTTTTTAGACTATGAGACCTGCAAAGATCGTTTGTGTCAAACTCAACACAGAGAAGTGCAAATTACATGAATAAACAATCAGAGATGAAGAATAAACCTCAGGAATGTGACTTTTTCCAACAATCTTAATTATTTGAAGACATTTAATGAACGTTCATGTGATGGAGCTTCACGTGGACAGAAACACTTCACTTCAGGTGAAAACACTCGGTGTGGAACTGCCCAACAGTTTCCTGTTGGCGTTAGGAAATTGACTTTTGTCACATTTATTTCCACCAGCTTCAAATGTACCTGTCAGCAGTTTCAATTTCAGTTCAGTTTATTTCTATAGTTCCAAGTCACAACGGAGGTCGTCTCAGGGCACTGAACAGAAACATAGACACTGTAATAAAAGACTATTAGTAAAAGTTCTCTATCTAAAGAAGCAGCAGATTGTGTTGAATCTTCACTTCATCACTGTCGCTCATCCTGAGCAGCACAAAGGAGACAGTGGAAAGAAAAAACTCATTTTAACAGGAAGAAACCTCCAGCAGGACCTGGCTCAGGATGAGCGGTGATCTGCTTCGACCGGCTGGGTTTGAGAGGACAGGAAGGAGGAACAGACGAACACAGAATGACATGTCCAGATGTAGCTTCTACAGGAGGAAAGACAAAAACACATCAAGATAAAAATAAATACAAACACAAACAGGTAGAGTAGAGTAAATAAAGACAACAGTAGAGAGAGGAAATGTGGTCAGTTTGTCCTCCAGCAGTCTAAGCCTATAGCAGCATGACTAAGGGATATAGCTCAGGAAACCCAAGCCAATCCTAACTATAGAATTTATCAAAAAGGAAAGTCTTTAACCTAATCTTAAAAGTAGAAACTGTGTCAGCCTCACATATAGAAACTGGAACTTGGTTCCACAAGAGAGGAGCATGAGAACTGAAAGATCTTCTTCCCATTCTGCTTTTGGAAACTCTAGGAACCACATGTAAACCTGCAGTCTGAGAGTGAAGTGCTCTGTTAGTAAAATATGGAACAATGAGAAGTGAGTCACCATGTAGGCTCCATCTGTAAAATATCTTTCCATTTGGGCCTCAGCCACAGAACATTCATTTAATTCAAGCCAGACTTACGGATCCATTTTTATGGAACATTAAATTAGAATAAATCATACAGTTTAAGACAGTTTGTTTTAAAACGCGCACGTAAAATCGATTACACTTTTCCGGTTCTAAAAGCCTTAAAGTTCCAGATTCACTGAAAAACATGAATTGCTCTGCCATCATTACTTTAGACAAGAAAGGTCTTTTAAAGTCGGGTGCTGTTGAGAGGTTGCAAACAGTTAACATCTTACCTGTATTAGATAAATCAGCCAGTCTTGGAATGGCTCACTAAAACTAAAAGTCATATCAACTGGTGGGGATTTATTTTAATGATGTCATGAGCTGTTTGAAAAATACAACAATATCAAAGTTAGCAGATCACCTTCTGATGTAGTCCTGCTTTGTTTCCTTATTTTATGTGTTTATATATATATATCAGAGGTTTTTAAAATAGCATTCACATGACCCACTTTGAATCTATTTGAATTTTATTTTAATCTATTTTAAGACGCTCTCAGTCCACTGGGGTGTTGAATCTCTTGGACGAGCCATTAAGGGCGAAATATACCTGAGCGTACATGGAGTACGCCTATACGCCATGTACGTACGTCAAGGCAAAAGCGTAGCCCCGCGTAGCCCCTCAGGGCATGTACGCGCAAAGCTTTTTTTTTACGACCGCGGACGCTTGCGCGGTGTCTGACCATAAACTTCCCCGGCGCCGGACTGTTTTGTATGTTACACAAATGAAATAAATTCCCCTTCTTTATCGCTGATCGGGCCTTTTCTTTTGTTTTTTTGCCTAAAGTCAAGTAACCGCTTCTTCCTCCGTTCACTCGATGACTGAAATGAATGAATTCAGGTCCTACCTGGGTGCGCGATGTTTTAAATATTCCCTGGTGGACTGTGTGCTGCAGGAAAAGCGCTCCCTGTTATTATTT
>JBBPBX010070488.1:0-18576 GCA_038048925.1 Garcialebias charrua | reverse complement strand
CAATTGGTAGCAGCAAGTTATGCAATATTTGCACTACACTGCCAACTAGCGGTGCATGAACTGTTATACAGTAAGTTGTTTGAGTTTCAGAGTATTTAGTTTGGTTCTCTTCAACAGGTTTGACAAGGACAAAATGTACCCATTCCAAAGTCTGTTAGCTAAACTGCTGACATATTTGGCTGTTTTTTTTTTCTTCTTTTGTTACTTTTAGTACCACTAGATCGCATGTGTCAAACTCAAGGCCCGTGGGCCAAATCCGGCCTACCATAACCGTTTCTGTGGCTCTCTACACCCTAGAACTTCAAGATAACAGTTGTAAGCATGTTGCTCTCAGGTGATGGGTCCCCATCCCTACACTCCCTGGTCTCTCTGTTAATTGTCTTGCTTATCTCCTCCATTTTGTTGTCCAGGTGTTTGTGATTGTCATGCTGTGTGTTCATGTACCTGTATATAAAGTCAGGGATTTTTTAATTGATAAAGCTCTGTATATGTTGTATAACACAATCATTGTTCCACATTTAATCTATTGTATTGAGGTTTGGGGAAAAGCGTGCAAAACAATTACAAAGCCTGTTTTTATTTTACAAAAGAGAGCTGTAAGAGTAATCACCAGAAAACATTTCAGTCACCCATCAAACACCTTGTTTCTTCAGCTAAATTTATTGAAATTCCAGGAATTGGTAGAATATAGTATCCAGCGTGTTGTTATCCCTGGTTGGACAATTAACATGTTGTTTATATATATTATTTCATAAGAAAGGTCTCTATCAATTATTTGGCTGCCATGCCAAAATCCAAGTTAGCCACTGCCACATGTGTATGAAAACTGGCCACCCCAATCATTTTGAGGAAACTATACTTTCTAGTTTTTATATTGCTTAAATGCAGTTTCCTTAAATGATTCGGGTGGACCTTGGGGTGGCTGAAGATTAATCAGTGGTCAGGCACCAAGGCCACCAATGGCCACCCCTTACTCTGCCAATGCACCTGGCTGTGGATAAAATTACTCCATCCACTCGCCAAGATCTGTCACTCTGCGCTGCCTCGAACGAACAACAACAACAAAATACTTCTGTTTTTACACACAGATTAACTCATACCCACTTGAATATCTTGTACCAAAAACATTTAGGTTTACTTGCATTCCCTGTTCAATCCCAGTCCAGAAAAACTAATCTTAAAAACTACAAACATTTATTACTCGAATCCCTCAGCAACAGGAAACATCGGCGTACCGCTAGTTTGGGTGTCGTCACTACAGCAATGGTAGAAAATCGGGTGAATCAGAGTCGAATAATATGTCTAAAATTTTTTTTGTTCTTTACACTCTAGAGCAGCCGACACCTGCTACTTTATGGAGGTCTTCATTCCAGTCAGTTGACAAAACTGAAGGTAACTCTGAGGTTAAAGCCAAAGGCAGTGAAGAGAGGTGAGATACCAGCTTTTTTCTTCTTATTCCTGTCCCACAGCCTTCAGGCTGGTTTATACTTCTTGTCGCACGTCTTTTACCCCCCGTTGAGTGAAAAAAAGTTGCGCAACTTCCGTCTGCACTCCCGCTGCGATCCCCCGGTGACAGCTGTCTTGTACATGGCCCCCAGTCAGCACTGCGAGACGCGGAGGATGCGGCTCGGAGCGTGTGATTGGTTCAAAGTTTGTGGGCGTTTTTTGTTTGGATGTCAATATATGGTGTATCACACCGCTACTCTTCTAGAAGCCAGTTTTTGTTTTTGCTTTGACATGGATAGTTTTGAAGAGAAACTCGTCTGTGCGCACGCGCGCACACGCAAACCGTGCGTCTCTGCGGGGGTGGAGAGAGCTTGGAGACCACACACTTTGCGCATTGCCCCCAACACACACACCAATACATATATACTGTATTTATATATATATATACAGTATATTAGGGGTGTAACGATACACAAAACTCACGAGACGAGACGAGACGAGAAAATCACAGATCTCGCGAGAACGAGACGAGATTTTAACATTAGTTCAAGAAAACTTCAAAGATCGGTTTTATGCCGCAAAAAGGCTTTTATTCTGTTTTAACATGTATTACAAACCCAACTGATGTCTTCATTTTACTGATTGAATCTCCTTAGACCTTAGAACGTTCAACTTTGTTTAAAAAAATAGATATTCACGCAGGACTTTCCAAAACTGACTCTGCAGCCGTCACTCACCAGTGTTGCCAGATTGGGCGGTTCACCGCGATTTTCCTTCTGACTTTTGCGGGTAGAGATTGCTTTGGGTGGGTGGGACTCTATCTGGCAACACCGGTCACACCGGTGTTTACACGCGTGTCTTTACATTCGGGGCAGCGTCGGCAGCGCCGGGACCCTCCATCAATGTAGAGGCGTCTGCGGCACCCTCCATCAGTAGTTGGGGCGTCTTCTATAGCAACTTCATCCGGCGAAGCCATGCTGTCCGTGACGCTGACTTGCTAGGGGCTCTGCTAGCATTAGCATTAGCATCTCGCGAGACAACGTTACCTCTCAACGAGAGATATCGCGGGAGTTTAATATCGCGAGATCTCGTACAACGAGATCTCGTTACACCCCTACAGGATATATATATTTACGAACACGCGCAACACAGCGCACACACAGGAGCTAAAGCATGCGTGTGTAAAGTTGACAAAATGAAGAGGATCGCGCATGCGCGCAGCTTTTAAAACAAAGAAAACTCCGCTGTTATGCGTAAAAATGCGCGTTTAAAGCGAGCGGAGACCCCCCGCATGGTCCTGAGGAGAGAAACTCGCCGACGTATGCAGTGGGAGGGAAGAGGGAGGTATTACTATAATGTATCCCCCACGTTGTTTCAAAGTATAAACACTCAATGCGGTCGGTGACACACAAGCCTCAACGGGGGGTAAAAGACATGCGACAAGAAGTATAAACCAGCCTTTAGAAGAGATTTATCTTAAAGGTTCAGTATGTAATTTCTGGAACACGCTGGAACTTAGGAAAATTTTGAACAGAGACACGTTTCTGGTCCCTCCCCCTCAGAGCCATATATGGCTCTGAGGCTTGCTCTTGCCCTAGCTCTGCTGAAATTCAAATTCAAGCTCTGTTTTTATTGGCTGGTTAACGGTGGGTCACTGTGGCTTTTTAGAAATGCTTTTAGAGAAGCAAGGGGACAATAGTTTTTTTCAGAGATTACTTGTCTAAAATCAGTATGTCAGGAGGTAGTGACAGAGTGAAGAAATATGTTAAAAATATGTTGTTAGAAAAGTTACATACTGAACCTTTAAACACTGAAACATTGTCTATTGTTGCCCTTGTGGCAGGACAGAGTGTCTCATTAACTGCTTGAAAAGTAAAAAGTGTTCTGATTTTATCATGTCCTGGATGACTGAGAATCTTCACCAGCATGCTTGTAAAGTACATCTTTCACAAGATGTGCACAGCTTTGAATTAATTCTATCCTTTGGTACCACCGTTTTCACTGTGCTGGGACTTTTAGGAATGGCTGAACTTTTAGTGTTACTTTTTATTGGAATATTTTGTTGCAAGTTAGCTGTGATATTTTAATTATCAGAATTCTTCCTTTACCCGTAGGCCTCAGCTGTACGATCCTTGCAGCCCTCTGTCGTCTGATTCTGAATCGGAGAAGCCAAAGACTCAACACCGCAAGCCCTCTCCAAATATCCCGGATAAAAGCGTTGAATGTCAGCGGTTGTCTCCAGACAGACGCTGCCGTCAGAGCAGCCCCTGGGAATCTCACCACGCTGAACCAGGGAGACAACTTGTTGACAAACAAAATTTTACCACAAGACCCACAGAGAACCGAGGTCTCAGTCCCAGACGCAACCTGCGTGAAAGTCGTGCTTACAGCCCCGAAAGGAAAACACTTGACCAGCCAGGTTATGGCTTGAAGGGTGGACCAATGGAGACGAGGGTTTGCAGTCCTGCCAGGGTTCTTCACGGCTCCTCTGACCAACCTTACAGAGGACGAAGGACAAACGGGGAGGAGAGAACAACACTGCCCGAGTACAGGAGAGAGGTAACTTCAAGAACAGTCTGATTGCGTTGTATTTTCTGGGTAGTTTGCTTGCATTAAAGAAATAATTCAGCCATTATGACATGAGCTTCTGTGCTAAAGTTCTAAATAATTAATATTTTACCTATTGCAGATGGCTGGACTGAGAAGCTAACAGCTAGTCTGAACACATTTAAAACCAAAGTGGAGTGCTCCTAGAGATTTTTTTAATCAGGATTCATTTAAAAACGTTTGTCAACCAGTACCAAGTCTTAATCATATACTTGCATTACTTTTCATTTTTCTACAGATCAGACGTGCAGATTACAAACCATAACTACATTAAAGTTTTCAACATTATTTCAGGTGAACTTTACACCTGCCTATGTTGTAGTTAAGACAAACAAACAAAAGGCACAACATGAACACAGATTTTAGTTTTTGTTATCAACAACAAAAACAGATTATGGCAAACGTTTTTATTAGGGTTGGGCATTGTTTGAATTTGAGCGATTCCGTCTCAGATTCTTCGTTTCGATTCCGATTCGTTTCGATTTCCGATTCCGATTCTTTTTGTAGGCGCGGTAAAAAAAGACATTTCAATTCAGTTCAGTTTATTTATACTGTATAGCGCCAAGTCACAACAGAAGTTGTCTCAGGGCACTGAACAGAAACATTCAAATATAAAAATAATAAGTTAACAGAAACTTTCATATAAAAATAATAAGTTAACAGAAACTTTCATATAAAAATAAGTTAACACTATTTATCTGAGGAGCAGACCGCTTTAAATTAACTCCATCATGTTATAAAAGAGCTACAGTAGTTAGCTAGTGTTCTTTCAGGATTAAATAATTTGAACTTCTATTTGAATTTGAACTTCTATTTGAATTTTAATGCTATGAACTTTTTCCTTTTTGTTAAATTTACTATGAATTTCTCACAGGGCTATTTTCAACCAGTATATAAATATCAAACTTATGAACTTCAATGCAGTATGTTATGAGTTTTCTTTTCACAGGGGTACACTTTTACAAGAGAGCTTTATGATTGAAAACCTCATGGAAACACATTTCCACATGTCCAGTGTGTGATGCTGCAGCCATGTTACTGAGCTTCCACTGATGGGCTAACCTGCTGTAGAATAATAAACAAAATTATTATACAAACCGGATTCCAAAAAAGTTGGGACACTAAACAAATTGTGAATAAAAACTGAATGCAATGATGTGGAGGTGCCAACATCTAATATTTTATTCAGACTAGAACACAAATCACAGATCAAAAGTTTAAAGACCGTGTAAAGTGAAATTAAACGTGTGTTTTTAGTTTGTCACATGGCATAAATATGTGTTATTAATCACCCATTTAAATCTGACTGATTAAAAACATTGTTTACCTTATAAAATTAAGTCTCAAAAATCATGAAAAAACATGATTTTGCCTTGCCCTGGAACGCTGGGGGCGTGTCAGTGCGTGGGCGTGGTTTCAGCGCAGCTGCGCTCGTGTCCTGCCCCTGCCCTGAGCTGACTGTGTGGAGAGGCAGGCAGCAGAGATCCAGTAAACCTGCTCTGTTTTTATCCGAGTTCTGTCTGTAACAGCAGCTACTTTTTCCAAGAGTTACGCTGTTTTTGTAAATAGTTTTCTTGTGTGTTTTTAATCTGGAATGAATAAAAAAAAAAAAAAAAGAGTTGTACCATGCGGGATTTGAACCCGTGGGGTTTGGGACGGAAGGCAAGCGCTTTATCCATTGACCTATCCAGGCATTACAGATACTCGGTATAAAACCACGCGGTATAAAAACATGTTATGATTTGTACGGGTGCCCTGACCATTGCGACATCCAGGGAAGATGCACGAACGAGGCATAATTGATTAGCTAGCTAACAATGAACAAAATATCTATGCTATTGCTATCTGATGCTATCTGCGATTCGCGAGTGAACGGCTCCACCGAGGCGAATTTATACGGCTGGAGCTGCAGGGGGTGGGGCTATACTAATGAGGACCGCGTGACGAAACGCGGTCACATTTAAAACACGCCTAAAAAATCCTGAAATAGAAATATGTTTATACACAGTTTGCTCTATAACTCCAAAATTAATTGAGCTACAATTTTGAGACTTTTTACTCATTTACAAGATTACAATTATGACATTTATAATGTTTATTGAAGAAAATGTTGAAATTCACTTTACACGGTCTTTAAACTGAGAGAATGTATCATTTTAAGGGAAAAATGTTTCAAAATTTCATGGCGTCAACAAATCCCAAAAAAGTTGGGACAAGTCCATTTTTACCACTGTGTGGCATCCCCCCTTCTTCTTACAACACTCAACAGACGTCTGGGGACAGAGGAGACCAGTTTCTCAAGTTTAGAAATAGGAATGCTCTCCCATTCATGTCTAATACAGGCCTCTAACTGTTCAATCGTCTTGGGCCTTCTTTGTTGCACCTTCCTCTTTATGATGCACCAAATGTTCTCTATAGGTGAAAGATCTGGACTGCAGGCTGGACATTTCAGTACCGGATCCTTCTCCTACGTAGCCATGATGTTGTGATTGCTGCAGAATGTGGTCTGGCATTATCTTGTTGAAAAATGCAGGGTCTTCCCTGAAAGAGATGACGTCTAGATGGAGCATATGTTGTTCTAGAACCTGAACATAGTTCTCTGCATTAATGGTGCCTTTCCAGACATGCAAGCTGCCCATGCCACAAGCGCTCATGCAACCCCATACCATCAGTGATGCAGGCTTCTGAACGGAGCGTTGATAACAACTTGGGCTATCCTTGTCCTCTCTGGTCCGGATGACATGGCGTCCCAGTGTTCCATAAAGAACTTCAAATCGTGACTCATCTGACACAGAACAGTCTTCCATTTTGCCACACTCCATTTTAAATGACCCCTGGCCCAGTGCAAACGTCTGAGCTTGTGGAGCTTGCTTAGAAATGGCTTCCTCTTTGCACTGTAGAGTTTCAGCTGGCAACGGCGGATGGCACGGTGGATTGTGTTCACTGACAATGCTTTCTGGAAGTATTCCTGAGCCCATTCTGTTATTTCCTTGACAGTGGCATTCCTGTTTGAGGTGCAGTGACGTTTAAGGGCCCGGAGATCACGAGCATCCAGTAGAGTTTTACGGCCTTGACCCTTACGCACAGCGATTGTTCCAGATTCTCTGAATCTTTTGATGATGTTATGCACGGTTGATGATGATAACTTAAAAGTCTTTGCTATTTTACGCTGGGTAACACCATTCTGGTATTGCTGCACTATCTTTCTGTGCAACAATGGTGGAATTGGTGATCTCTTACCATCTTGGCTTCTGACAGACTGACACTCTGAGCTCTTTTTATACCCAATCATGTGTTCAATTGACATAATTAGTGTTAATTGGTCTTCCAGCTGTTTGTTATATGCTCAATTTCCTTTTTCCAGCCACTTATTGCTACTTGTCCTAACTTTTTTGGGATTTGTTGACACTGTGAAATTTGGAATCAACATATTTTTCCTTTAAAATGTTAAATTTACTCAGATTGCACTTTTGATCTGTCATCTATGTTCTATTATGAATAAAATGTTGACATTTGCCATCTCCACATCATTGCATTCAGTTTTTATTCACAATTTGTTTAGTGTCCCAACTTTTTTGGAATCTGGTTTGTATTATAAAAGTGAGCAACTTATACAATCCAGTCCAGGTTAGTAGCAGGTACAGTATGAAATCAGAAACTGTTCTTGTTGTGGAAAATTTTCATATCTACTTATCAGGCAGTATGCATGAGTGTTCTAGACAGACAGTGTCTCCTGCAGTGGAGAACACGTTTGCTGGTTGTGGAAGAAGCTTGAACACACAAATATGAGAATGCTTGTTCAGGCAGCAAAGGATAAGTCTTATGTTGGTTCCACCAGCAGCAGCAGGGTCCTCAGACAGAACGGCTTGTTGAATGTCCTGGTACATCTGCAGCCCTCTCTCCACTTGTTTCTTCATGGACATGGAGCTGTGACATTACATTGTGCCTCTTCTTCAGCAAAAAGCTCCTCCAGTGGAGACTTTCTGGACAGACTGCAGGGAGGTGGTTCCTAAACAAACAGGTTCATCAGTATTATCAGTAAAAAGGAATTATTAAATCATTATTAAGATTGAGAATGTATATAATTTCATCATACACTTACACTCCTTCACATCCTCCACTCCCTCATTCTCAGGCTTTTCCTCAGACTGCATGGTGACTCCATCATCTCCACAGTCTTCCTCTGTTGACCACAAAGAACATTACAGGTATTCCCCGACTTACGAGCGAGTTCCGTTCCTCCGACTATCTCGTAAGATGAAAATCTCGTAAATCGGGGACTACCTGTATATATGTACCGTATATATGCCACACGTGCCGCCACTGATACACTACATGTGCGGTAATGCCTATCCTAACACTTTTAAATTTTTTAAAAGAGCATAATGTATATAAAAAATTAATTTCTTACTTTGAGCGGCAGCTTCTGTCATCTGTTTGCCTCTGTTCCGCTGCGTTACGTCCGAGCTTCGCAGCTTGCTGCAGCACCACGCAGTTTTAAACTATTTACAGGAAGGACTGTTAGAATGTTAACTTCATACATTTGGAGCCAGAGAAAGATTTTAATAACTTACCGAAAGCCGTCTGCGCACGCCACCTTTAGCTGCACCTGTTACGCCAAAAATACACTACATGCGTTCCGGCTCCGCCACGCTCCGGTCCGACCTCCGCAGCAAATATGCACCCATTATAATCAATGACAGAATTTACACTGGCTCCGCACGGCGGCGGCGAGCTGCGGAGAGCGGACGGCAGTCCGTCAAAATTAGAAATTTTTCTATTTCTGCCGGACGCCGGAGCTGTGCGGAGTCAACTTTTGAAGATTACGTCGCACCAACAGGAAAAGGAACGAGCACAACTTCCGTATTTACAAAATAAAATCACCACGGGCGGACTTAATCCTAGCTCTATACGGATTTATTTGTACAAAAATGCTTTCAAACTATCATTTATGACTACGCCTACAAACGCAATACAAGAAATAAATAAATAAAGTATTTTATTCTGAAATGTAATACATCACTTCCTGTTGCTCAAACCATGTCCTGTCGCTCATTTACGAGAGAAGATCAAGGCAGCAGTCTCTACTGTTGTTCTCCTTCTTCCACCGAATGAATTGTTTTGTTCTGACTTACTTATTTATCACTTGATTTATCGCGCGATCCCGCAAATCCCGCGCATGCGTCTAGGAGCGGCGCATGCAGGCGGACCTGAGCTGAGCGCAGGTAGTTGAAATTGGAGTTTGAGACGCTCAGCTGCGACCTGCGGAGCGGAGCGGACCGCATGTAGTGTATTTTTGGCGTTAGCATTAGCTCCGCCGAATCCGCTGCTAGTCCGCAGCTACGGGCAGTCCGGTTTAGCTGCACCTCCAAAAAGGCTGTCTGATTTGTTTC
The DNA here is from genome assembly GCA_038048925.1 of Garcialebias charrua. Classification (NCBI taxonomy): domain Eukaryota; kingdom Metazoa; phylum Chordata; class Actinopteri; order Cyprinodontiformes; family Rivulidae; genus Garcialebias; species Garcialebias charrua. The sequence continues at coordinate 9,130 of JBBPBX010070488.1, read as the reverse complement.
TCCAAGTTAGCTCGGTGTCCCCCGATATCTTAGGCTGCGCAGCAGACATCGAGCCGAGCTCAAGGAACATCTGATCGCACAAAGCCGGCTGTCTGCTGCAGCTACGAGGCTAAGGTCCGCTTTAGCATGTTAGCCTTAGCTCATACCATGAGCTGCTGGTCTTGCGCAGCGCGGTGGGAGCAATCGGCGGAGCGATCGCGGCTACTGCTCCAGGCCTGAGACATCCACACAGTTCAGCGAGTGTTTCCAGCTAATTTATCCGTATGAGGCATTCTCTTATGGGAGAAACAGTCATCCAAAGCCTGCCGAGTGCCGATACTGTACTGTAATGGCGGACCTCACTTGACCGACCTAAAATGGCTGACACGGATGCATTCCGGAAACACCGGAAGTCGCGCGACTATGCTTCAAATTGTAAAAAAAAAACATAATAAAAATAATTATACTTATTTATAAAGCCATTTAAAACAACCACAGCTGCAACAAAGTGCTGTACAGTACACATGAAATTAAGAACATTTACCGGTAAACACACAAAAAAAGTTTTTTTATTTTTTTTATTTCATATTTTTATTAAATATGATAACCTCGTAAATCCGGGACCTTGTAGGTCGGCCCCTTGTAAGTTGGGTATTACCTGTACTAGTATTTAGATTTCAGATTTTAATAGTAGAAAAGGACAGTTGTGCATGAATGACATTTCAGTCAGCTTTCTCTGGGTCTGCTCCAAGACATGTCATGCATCTTCTGTTTAAAGTGCAGAGCAGCTCTTCTCCAACTTATAATAAGTTGGGATTCACTAATTTATACCGTAAGTTGGGATTCACTTATTTAACAAGTGGTCCATGGTGGGTGGTGTGTTCTTGGGTTGATGGTTTTCACCAAGTCCCTGAAAACATAAACAAACATGTCACTGTTACTGTAACGTTAGCTTAGCATGGACAATTATTAGCTCTGTTGTTATTGACTAACTTACTTAAATGTTGGTGATTCCACATCTGAAAAGGGATGCAACCTTTTCACAATAATGTTGTAACCGTTCTGTGGCACTCTTCATTCAGTTGCACTGATGTATTTCTCTTGGACGCTGTGGTGAACACCGTGGAGCCTGAATAACATTATTTAGCCATTTCAGGTCGTTTGTCTGAGAAAAAAATACGAGCTAACGTTGGCATAGTGTTTGCATTTGAGTTGACCTACCGCTTTAAGTGGAGTATAACTTGTTGGCTGCCTTAATGTTGGTACGAGACATACCGTATTCGTCGTTGTAAAATACGCACCTGTGTATAATACGCTTTGCACAATTATTGCCAATAAACCAGAAAAAACCGTACACAATACGCTTCAGTGTTTAATACGCATCTATTATGCGTCACCGCTACGCGACGCGTCAGCGCATCATTTGCCCTGCTTACAATGGCTGCCACAGAAGCGGGCGAGCACCGAAGGAATTTACAACAAAACACGGTAAAAACTATTATTTCTTTGCGAGAAAAAATATATTTCTTAGCTGACTTTATAGCAAACGGTCTCCTGAGCTTAACTAAATGTGAAATCAGCTGGTCTGAGCTGGATTTAAAAAAATAGTTTGCCGATTTGCAAACAGGCGGTTCGGACGCTTTCTTTCTTTAAATTTAGCTAAATAAACGCTTAAAAAATATATTTCTTAGCTGACTTTATAGCAAATGGTCTCCTGAGCTTAACTAAATGTGAAATCAGCTGGTCTGAGCTGGATTAAAAAAAATAGTTTGCCGATTTGCAAACAGGCGGTTCGGACGCTTTCTTTCTTTAAATTTAGCTAAATAAACGCTTAAAAAATATATTTCTTAGCTGACTTTATAGCAAACGGGCTCCTGAGCTTAACCAAATGTGAAATCAGCTGGATTTAAAAATCTGCGGTGTGGTTTATGAGTTACGGTATCTTGCAAACAAAAACAGCGAACCTCACAGCTAAATGCAGCTACATCCAGAGCAGGGGGCGGGCAGCGACAGAGTCAGTCCGACCAGAGGAGGCTTTTTTCAGACACATGAGCTAGAAAGGTCTGGAAGTGGCCCTCCTCTTCCTCTTCGCTCTCTGAGTCCTCTGCTGCTGCCCATAGCGGCCGAAACTGGTACTGCACCATTTTTGCCCAAAATGAAAATAAATAAATAAATAAATAAATGTCACATTTTTGTCATCTATGTATGTTTCCCATATAAGACGAAATTCGTCTCTGCATTTAACCCAACCACCACCAGGTGGTGCAGTGAGCAACCATAGAAAGCTCCCGGGGAGCTGAGGAAATAGGTGTGCACTCATAGACACCCCAAGGTGTGTAGTGGCCGGGGCCGGGGTTTGAACCTGTGTCCTTCGGGTCCCAAGTCGGCAGCCCTGCCTCTACACCATCTTGGCCAAAAACGACGAATCACAGCGAAAAATGGGTCTAAAAATATGGGGAAAAAATCCATCCATAATACGCTTTGGTGTATAATACGCAGGACATTCAAATGAGCAAAAAAACTGCGTATTATACACAGACGAATACGGTACAGTATATAGTTTTATTTATCTGATGGAGCCGGAGAAGAGGCAGCGAAAACAGTCCAGCGGAGCGTTTTGAAGACGGGCCACTCTAGCCATTTTCGCATTGCACGGCCCTCAACGGCCCGGCCCGCCCCGCCTTCTAACCCGGGTTCGGCATGTTCGCATTTTCCTTTTCCGCCCCGGGTCCGCCCGTTTTGGAACCATCTCCACCGTGGTTCTGATCGGGCCGAGCTCCCGGGCCCAGTTTGACGTCATGTACTGCTCATCATTTGATTCAGAGTCAGAGAGTCCGAGTCAGAGAGTCTTTATTGTCATTTGCACCGCATGTGGTACATGTGATGAAAACGAGATTATGTACACGGGGTCCCAGTTACATCCAACAACAAATGCAAGAGAAAAACAGTAATAACATCTAGAATTAACTAAGAAAAACATCAACTAGTAATACACTAAGCCCTAATGTAGTGGAAAAACATCATTATAAACAGCAGCACGAACATGAGTCTGTATGAGCAGATGGTCACAGATGAACACAGCAACAAGAAAACAGATCAGCATCAGCATGATGTGATATTTTGCAGTGATTATTCTTATTATTTATTTATTCATGAGTCTAACAGCCTCAGGGTAGAAGCTGTTCCTCAGTCTAGTGGTTCTACATTTGATGCTCCTCAACCTCCGTCCTGAGGGGAGTGGGGCAAAGAGTGAGTGTGCTGGGTGAGTGAGGTCTTTCATGATGCAGGTGGCTCTTTTCCTGCATCTGGAGGTGTAAATGTCTGTGATGGTGGGGAGACTGACTCCAACAGACTTCTGTGCAGCCTTCACCACTCTCTGTAGAGCTTTCCTCTCTGCAACTGTGCAGCCTCCATGCCACACATTGATGCTGGAGCACAGGATGCTCTCCACTGCACACCTGTAGAAGGAGGTGAGAACTGGGCTGCTCAGACCAGCTCGTCTCAGCCGTCTGAGGAAGTAGAGTCTCTGATGACCTTTCTTGATCAGGCTGGTGGTGTTGTTGCTCCAGCTGAGGTTATCATTCAAGTGTACACCCAAGTATTTGTAGCTGGAGACCACCTCCACCGCAGATCCACCTATGTTCAGTGGGGCGTGGGTGTGTTTGTTCCTTCTGAAGTCCACAATCATCTCCTTTGTCTTCTTCACATTCATGTGAAGATTATTCTCTTTGCACCAGCTCTCCAGGTGTTCCACCTCCTGTCTGTAGCTGGACTCATCATTGTTTGTGATGCATCCCACCACCGCTGTATCATCTGCAAACTTAACAATATGACAGCCTGGATGTGTGGCTGTACAATCATATGTGAGCAGAGTGAACAGAAGAGGGCTCAGCACACATCCTTGGGGAGAGCCAGTGCTGAGGGTTATGGTGGAGGAGGAGAAGTTGTGGATCTTCACGGACTGTGGTCTGTTTGTTAAGAAGTCTAGTACCCAGTTACAAATGGAGGGGCTTAGTCCAAGTGTGGATAGTTTGTCTATCAGAGTTTGGGGGATCATGGTGTTGAAGGCAGATGTGAAGTCCACAAAGAGCATGCGCACGTATGAGTCCTTCTGATCCAGGTGGGTGAGAGCAGTGTGGACCAAAGAGGAGATGGCGTCCTCTGTTGATCGGTTCTCGCGGTATGCATATTGATGAGGGTCCTCGTTGATGTTGACGGTTGTCTTGATGTGGGACATGACCAGTTTCTCAAAACATTTAGCGACTATCGGGGTGAGGGCCACCGGTCTATAGTCATTCAGACCAGTCACTGTGGAGCTCTTTGGAACTGGGATGATGGTGGCGGTCTTCAGGCAGGTGGGAACTGACTCCAGTGAAAGTGAGGTGGTGAAGATGTCAGCCAGCACCTCACAGAGCTGGTCCGCACATTCCTTCAGAACTTTCCCTGGGATGTTGTCTGGTCCGGTTGCTTTATGAGGGTTGATCCTTCTGAGACTGCCTCTCACTTCTGCTGCGGTCACTCTGAGATGCTCTTCATCTGGTGATGAGGTGAGTCTGGTGCTAGCTGGTCTGTTTGGATCTTCAAAACGTGCATAAAACTTATTGAGGGCATCAGGCAGAGATGGGTCCCTGGGGCATTGTTTGCTCTTGCCTTTGTAATCTGTTATGCATTTGATGCCCTTCCACATGCTCCGTGGGTCTTGTGAGGTGAACTGTCCCTCGATCCTCTGTGCATACGTGGCCTTGGCCTTCTTAATGCCATCAACCAGTTCTTTCCTGGTCTTTCTCAGCTCCTCTGTATCTCCGGACTTGAATGCAGTGTCCCTGGCTGCTAGCAGGGTGCGGACTTCTTTATTTAACCAGGGTTTTTTGTTGGGGTAACATTTAACATATTTTTTTATGGATACATTTTCAGAGCATGTGCTAATGTAACCCAGAACTGAGGAAGCATAAAGTTCCAGATCCACTGAGCTCCCATTCGTAGCTGCCTCCCTGAAGACAGACCAGTTTGTATTCTCAAAACAGTCTCTCAGCATGGAGGTACCATCTTGAAGCCAAACTCTTATCTCTCTTTGTTCCGGCTTGGAGCGTCTCTGCGAGGGAAGCTGTGTTGGGACCAAGATCAAAGAACAGTGATCGGAAGCCCCGAGCGTTGGGCGTGGCTTCGCCGTGTACGCCCCTTTCACATTCGTGTAGACTTGGTCAAGCGTTTTATTTCCTCTTGTTGCTGTGAAAACGTGCTGATTGAAGGTTGGGAGGGAGACCTGTAACTCAACGTGATTGAAGTCACCAGAAACAATGAAGAGTCCCTCAGGATATTTACAATGCAGCGAGGTGAGTAAGTCATGAATTTCTCCCTGGGCGTCATTAGCATTAGCATCAGGGGCTATGTAAATAGCAGTGATTAGGATCACTGAATAGTCACGGGGCATGTAATGAGGACGACACCTTACTGTTAACAGCTCCACAGCAGCTGAGCAAAGCCTTTTGATGACAGCACAATTTGAACACCAATCCTTGTGCACGTAAAGACACACACCACCGCCTCGTGTTTTTCCCGTAGTCTCGGTGCACCGGTCCGTTCTGAAAAAGAGTCTGTCATCCAGCTCATAAACAGAGTCCGGTGTATCCTCAGAGATCCACGTTTCTGTCAGGCAGAGCACAGAGCACCTCCTCAACTCCTCCGACGCTGTTACTCTCAGTCGGAGCAGATCCATTTTGTTGTCCAGCGAGCGGACGTTGGACAGAAAAAGAGCCGGCATCGGGGGTCTCCCGGTTTTAGCGTCTGCCCGCAGTCTCGTCATAATTCCTGCTCGGCAGCCCCGCTTCTGACCTCGGGAGCACCGCTTCCTTTTCTTTCCCCTGGAGCGTGAACCGGAGCGCATCTGCTTCCAGAAAGATGTTCTTAACAGCTCCAATCTTCCGAGCTCTGATTTGAGTTTGTTGCTGATATCAGCTGTGCCCTGTGGTAAATCCGTTCCAATTCTTAACAGTTCAGTTCGGCTATAATTCACCCGCAAAAAACGCGCAGAGTCCGGTACAAAAACACTATTAAAATTACTAAAAACTAGGGATGGACCAGGAGCCCATGAAGCTGCAGCTGGTCTGAGCGCGGCCATCTTGGTTGTTTGCAGCAGGGGCGGGACTCGTTCTAACAACAACCTCAGCGCGAGCTGAATTTCATTAATATTTAACTAATATTCTCCATCTCTTGCTCGTAACCAGGATTTTAAAATATAACTAATATTCTGTAACTCTTGCGTGTAGCATGGATGTTACGTGGGGCGAATCCTTTATAGGAAAAACTCCCCATGTTTGAGAACACTTACGGTGGATTCTTCTTCATTGGTTTTCGGCGGGCGGCTTCAATTTTCTTGTTGGCGGACTAGGCATCAAAAATAGGAATCGAAAATAAACATTACGTCAGACGTCAGCGTCATTACGTCAGACGTCAGCGTTACGCATGTCTACAGTAAACAGGAAGTAGCGGTTGAAAACAACCCGGCCACACATGTCGTCAAAATGGAGAGAATATTTCAGGTATGTGTTGCTATCGGGCAAGTTGTATTTATTCTGTCATGCCAACTAGTTTTAGCGATGTTACATGTTGTCCGGAGTGGAAACAGCTGATCAGTCACATGACGTAAATGTTCGCTACGGCAGAACTGAGTCGGCAAATCTGTTTCCATCTGTCGTTTTGCGCATCAGCTCTGTTTCGAAACCCCCAAAAACCACCTCAAGCGAGCGTATCAACTTTTGAGCGAATTAGAGGAAGTTATCTCGAATTTTGCCGTTTCCATTCAGCTTTTCTGATGCGATGCTTCAAAATGCGCATCTAGAAACCTTGATGGAAACACGTTGAAGCTGAATTGTTTAAAAACAGTTGTTTGCATTTTTCAGAGAGCATTTTTAATAAACATTGGCAAAATGTTACGATTTTATTTTATCAACAACACAAAAAAGTTTCAGGCTCAGGATTTCTTTTTTCAATTTAAGCCCTGCCCACATCTTTAACCTGTCCATAAGCCAAAACTCCATTCTGGATGCTTGGAAAACAGCCTTTGTTCTTCCTTTACTGAAGGGAGGTGACCCCATCTCACTGAACAACTATCGACCGATCTCTAAACTCTGCATTTTAGCCAAGGTCCTAGAAAAACTGATAAACTCTCAAATCAAAAATTACCTGGACTCATTTAACATCTTACGTCTCCATCAATCTGGTTTCAGGAAAAAACACAGCACAATGACTGCTTCACTGAAGGTTTTTAATGACATTGTTGAAGCATTGGATGCTAAGGATTACTGTGCTGCACTTTTCTTAGACCTGTCTAAAGCTTTTGACTCTGTGGATCATAACATCGTGTATAAGCTCTTAGAAATCGGTTTCTCAGATCATACCATTGGTTGGTTTGCTAACTATCTCTCAGGTTGCAGGCAATGTGTTTAACATAATGGTAGGTACTTCTTATTTAACAGTCAACAATGGTGTACCACAAGGCTCAGTCTTAGGGCCTGTTTACACGGCGCGTATTTTGAGTGTAACAGCTACTTTCTCTTTGCAACTTTGCTTATCGCCTACACGACGCTGCTGGCCCCCCTCGATGACACCGATACTTTTCTGACCCTGCTCTCAAAGTGGAAGTTTTTCGCAGATTGATAATGTAAACAACAACGTTGATAATGTAAACATCTCCCACGGAGCTTTTGTTTGAACACATGCACGCAGCACGCACGCGCAGACAGCCGGCATTTTAACAATGGCGGTGGACTGGACAGTGGACACACGCACCACTTTCTGAACTATAGCTGATGGAATATATTTTGATTCTCATATTTAATTATTCTACACCTTACCTGCATCTGTGTTGGAAGAGAGCAGCTGCCTGGATCCAGTTGTCTGTTAACGAGGCAGTCGGACATTTCACGTGTCACGCTGCACTATAACATACTAAATGTGCTATATATTAACAGTTTAACAATAATAAACAGTATTTATGTTAGCGTGGGAGATATTTACATTTATCTGAGCTAAATGAAGCTATCTGGACTCGTTACGTCATGCCTAACATGCTGCTGAAAATGAAGACACCAGGTTGATTTTTAATTTATTTATTTATTCAACACCACAAACTCATGTCACAAACACTGAGAATTAAATTGAACACTTTTAAAAACACGTTAACCGAACTTTAATGAACTGGACTCTGTTGTTTTCATCCTGGTGGAAACTGGACCCACATCCGAACCGCCGGTCCGCTTCGTGGAACAGCTTCGACCTCGCAGGAAAAAAATAAAAATAAAACCTCAGTTGGTTGTTCTGTGATCGAACTAAACACAAGGAAACATTATTAAGAACATTGTTTACCTTGTAGCGCTGCTGGAAATCAGCTGATTCTCACGGACTAAAGTCAGACATGTTGACGCGGTTCCGGTCCAGTCAGCAAGGTCCCACTTGGTGTCAAATCTGTTGACTCTTATCCAAATTCCAGCTTTAACTTGTTGTTAACTTGTTGACAACAACTTGTAGTAGCTGAACTTTTAGCCAGAGAGGAAAACAGGCTGCCTCGTGTGCTCTGTTTGTTTACCTCAGGCAGCAGTGGCACGCATGCGCAGTAGTGAAGGTTCCAAAAATCACAGCGCCATCTAATGGCCCAGCATGGTAACTACAGTAAATTCATGAGTACGGGGGGTGGGGGGGAGAGAGTCGTATCCACAGAATTCGCCCATGTCAACGCAAAACTTTCAACCTAATTAACATACCCAAAAGTTGCGTTTCCCCCACACAGTGTCCGTGTAAACAGGGCCTTAGGACCCACCCTCTTTACAATCTACATAGGTAATGTAGGTCAGAGCATCCCCTGATGCATCCTTACATTTCTATGCTGATGACACAGTTGTTTACTGTATTATCGAGCTAAAACGGTTGCTTTTGCATTCCGCTTTTGACATCATCCAGTCAGATTTGTTCCGTCTCAAACTTGTACTAAATGCTGATAAAACTAAAGGGATGCTTTTTTCAAACAGGAAGTCGGTCCCAGCAGTTCTTCCTCTGATTTTATCCTCAAATGGTGTCCCTATTGTTCCATTTCCTGTGGGCGTAGCCCTTTAAGCCACGCCTTTTGGGTTTACCCTGTGCTTTGCACCAACATTTG
>JBBPBX010070486.1:7094-18577 GCA_038048925.1 Garcialebias charrua | reverse complement strand
TTTCTTGGACTGTGAGGTCTCAGTTTCTGATAGAGGAAATTTGCAAACTGAGGTGTACCGCAAACCCACCCACACAGACCAGTATTTACAGTTTGACTCCCATCACCCTCTGGAGCACAAGTTAGGAGTCATCAGGACTCTGTATCACAGAGCAGACAGCGTCCCCACTAACTCAGCAGCCAGACAGAAGGAGAAATCACACACAAAACAGGCTCTAGAGAAATGTGGATATCCTAACTGGGCCTTCCTGAAAGCAGAGAAGAAACCCAAAATGGACTCCAGCCAGCCATCAGGTGAAAAGAAGGAACCCAGACCCAGACCAGTGGCCATTCCATATGTTGCAGGGGTTTCAGAGACATTGAGACGTTTATTTTCTAAACACAACGTCCCAGTGGCTTTTAAACCTCAAAATACATTACGGCAAAAACTGGTTCATCCCAAAGATCCAGTCCCCCGGCAAAAACAGAGTAACATTGTGTATGCTGTTCAGTGTCAGGAGGGCTGTGATCAGTCTTATATCGGGGAAACTAAACAGCCACTGGCCAAAAGGATGGCCCAGCACAGAAGATCAACATCATCAGGTCAGGACTCTGCAGTCTACACTCATCTCCAGGCCAGCGGTCACTCTTTCAGGGATGAAGATGTTCACATCCTTGATAGAGAGGAACGATGGTTTGAGAGAGGAGTAAAGGAGGCCATCTTTGTGAAAAGAAACCGCCCATCATTAAACAGGGGTGGAGGCCTCCGAGTTCAACTGTCCCCCTCCTACAATGCTGTGATTGCTGGTATCACTCAGCCCTCTGTGAATAGCAAACAACCATCAGGGTGCTAACGATCCATTGTTAGGCTGATGGTCCTCCTTGATCATGTGAGCAGCTGGTTTCAGGCTGTCATCAGCCAACTGGTTGTGTAACACTGTGAGAGGGTGCTATTTATAAGACTGAGCTGAACCCAGCACCTCAGACTGAGGAAGTCTTTCGGACGAAAGACGAAACGTTTCTACAATTTTTTGCTTTGTTTTGTTTTTTTTTGTTTTTTGAATGTCCAGAGGACCAGACTTAGCTTTTTTAGATTTTTCTACCTGGATTATTGAGCATGCATCAGGGTATTGCTTTATGAGGATTAATCTTCTGAGACTGCCTCTCACTTCTGCTGCGGTCACTCTGAGATGCTCTTCATCTGGTGATGAGGTGAGTCTGGTGCTAGCTGGTCTGTTTGGATCTTCAAAACGTGCATAAAACTTATTGAGGGCATCAGGCAGAGATGGGTCCCTGGGGCATTGTTTGTTCTTGCCTTTGTAATCTGTTATGCATTTGATGCCCTTCCACATGCTCCGTGGGTCTTGTGAGGTGAACTGTCCCTCGATCCTCTGTGCATACGTGGCCTTGGCCTTCTTAATGCCATCAACCAGTTCTTTCCTGCTCTTTCTCAGCTCCTCTGTATCTCCAGACTTGAATGCAGTGTCCCTGGCTGCTAGCAGGGTGCGGACTTGATTATTTAGCCAGGGTTTTTCATTGGGGTAAGATTTAACATATTCATATAAGTAAGCAGCCGATTTGAGCACAAAGCACTGATAATGAGGTGGACTTGTGGAATTTTTGACTGTATCTCAGGGCTGTGTTCTTTCACCCCTTTTATTTAGTTAAAATACAAATGATTGTCGCAGCCAGTTCCCACAGCATCACATCTTAAAGTTCGTTGATGACTCTGTCATCCTGTCCCTTCTCAGCAGTGATGACCCAGACCCCGGCCTGTGGTCGGGGACGTCACTGAACGGTTGAGTCGTCCATTTTAAAGTTAAATGTTTCCAAGACAAAGGAGATGGTCACTGATTTTAGAAAAGACTCTTCAGTTGCTGCTCCTGTGGTCGTTAACGGTGAAGCTGTTGAGGTGTTGCATCAATATAAATGACAAACTGACCGTTGTCCCCCGTGTGAACGCACTTTGTAAGAAGACCCACCAGAGAATGTATTTTTATCAGAAGCACTGTGGTTTTAATGTTGATTCAAATTTTATGAGAAGGTTTTATTGAGTTTTTTTAACTTTCACCTTCATCTGTTGGTTTGGACTTTTGACGTGTAAAAAAGGAACAAACTCTCGGGGATTGTCAGGATGTGCAACAGAACTGCTGACCTAGACAAGGCAAGCTCAGTGAGCAAGGCCAGGCTGATTCTGGCAGATCCTGATCATCCACTCCATGGAGAGTTCAGGTTGCTTCCATCTGGACGCAGGTATCTGCTGCCCAGATGTAGGACGTAGTGACCAGCCATGGAAACGTTTGGTCCTGAACATGTTGAATCTATGGGTCTTCAAAAAGTTATCAAGACAGAGGCGAAACCAGAAGGTTTAACCCAGGCCGGCACACGTCTAGTCCAAGTTTTGAGATGCCAGTAAGACGCACAGTCTTACTGGCATTGCGTTGAGAGACCAACTGACCAGATCCACAAAATTATGGTTCGGAAGATATGTAGAGAGACGCTCTGAAGCAGTTTCACAGACAGGACAGAGCAACAAAGCAAAGTGGAGGAGGGAGAGTAGGGGCAAGAAGTGCACCTTATAGTCAGAAAAATACGGTATTTTACAGAAACCGCTGATTATGATATAAATCTATATTCATTACATGTTAGATAAGAACATATCTGAAACACTTTAGTTCTTTCTGTTTCAGGACATTCGTTCAGAGCGGTGGTTGTGGTTAACTATTTTATGCTTATGTCTATTATTATATGTTTCAGTGTTTCAATGTTTAGATGTTTACTGTTGCACCGAGGGACTGAGAGAAACGCAATTTCGGTCCTGTGTATGTCCTGTACAGTACATATTGCAGATCTGACAATAAAGTTGACTTTGACTTTTGACTTTGACTTGTGGGTCTGTTTGTAGCAGCAGTGCTGACAGCAGTCATTGGTGTTGTGTGTGAATAAACACAAAAAGGTCAAATGATTCTTGGCCTTCACCTTTTATTAGAGATTTTATTTGTTCTTTGTGCTCACGTTGGTCTCCATCACTTTTTTCTTTAATAAAGACCCGAGCGGCTGTGTTTCAGAAAGAAGCAGAACGTCTCAGTGAGTAAATCTTATTAAAATGTCCTACTGCGCTGTGTGAACTACAGTAAACTGAGTGTTTCAAATTAAAACACATTTCTGTGACAGCTAAGTCTTCATGGTTACATTTCTAGAATGTAAATTAAATGTTATCTGTGTAGTGTAGTGACACATCAGTGGTTTACCGTCAAAGCATTTATTTTTGTGATACTTTAAAATAAGAGTTCCTTTCATCCTATAAAACTTTCTTGATTTTTTTAATTTCCACAACAAGCTGTGACAATGCATAATAAAAACCGTTATTGTGTACTAACTAAACTTGCCACTAACCCTAACTAGGCCTTTATTTATAAAAGCTGACCTCGGAGGTTGAACAGTTCGAGGAGATGGTTTGATATTAACCGGAAAGGAGTTGTACTTCCCACAGTCATGAAGCTGGGGAGATGGTACAAAGACGTCTTTGTTCTCAAAGACATTTCCATTTCCTTTGCAGAAAAGTCCACGATCCAACAGCACCTCCTTTAGTTAACGTGCATGCTTATTTGATTTCTTTTTTCTTTATTTTATTCATTCCATTTCATCAAAACAATAACTATAGTACAATTGAAAGAAATAATATATACAATCAAATAAATAAAATGAAAGGCAGCAGAAGAATAAATTCTTATAATATCTGCCCCTTTCCCCCAAAATATATTCAAACAATTTTTTTACAAAAGCATAATTAATTAATTAAAACATTTAAGCTAAATGGCAACATCAACTCAAGTAACAATTTTTATAAATACACATTATACTTCTCCATATTTTTCCAAAAGACCAATTTTTAATCCTCCTCTTGAATATATCGTAATAATTCTTATAGCTCTTTTCTGTAAAATAAAAAATGGATTTGTAATTGTTTTACATGCTTTGCCCCAGACTTCAAAACAGTAAATTAAATGAGGAACAATTACTGCATTATACAATAGAAACAGTGCTTTATCATTGAAGAACTCTCTAACTTTGTACATCACTGCAATAGATTTAGCTATTTTAGTTCTTACGTTTTTTTATGTGAGATCTCCATTAGTTTTTCATCAATAATGACACCCTGAAACTTCACCTCGTTTACTCCACTAATTTCAACACCATTGACTCTGAACGGAGTATCAACAATTTTCTTGTTGTTGCTAAATATCATATAATTTGTTTTATATACATTTAAAGATAATTTATTGGTTGAAACCAATGTTGTATTTTCACAAATTGTGTTTGCGCCATCTTCAACATTTGCACATTTTCACCCACACAAAGAAATGTACAGTAGTATCATCTGCAAATAAAATACATTTAAAAAGTCCTGACACATTTACTAAATAACAAAATAAATAACTTAGGTCCAAGTACAGAGCCTTGAGGCACTCCCCATGTGATGTTATGAAATTCAGATCTTACCTTATTTATTTGAACAAATTGTTTCCTTTCTTCTAGGTAACTAGATACCCATTTTAATGCAGACCCTCTAATACCAGTTCCAATGTTTAATTTACAAGCTAAATATTTATTTTACAAACTAAATACTTAACTTTCAAGCTAAATATTTAGTTCCACACTAAATATTTAGTTTACAAACTAAATGTTTATGTCCAAGCTAAATGTTTAATTTACAAACTAAATATTTAACCTGCAAATTAAATATTTAGTTAGCAAATTAAATATTTATTTTGGAAATTAAATGCTTAGCTTGGAAAATAAATATTCAGGTCTGAGCTAAATATTTAGTTAGCAAATTAAATATTTAGTTTAGATGACGATGCTGCCACTACCATGCTTCAAAGTGAGGATTATGGGTTTGTGGTGATGTGCTGTATTTGGTTCCCATCACTGTCTTCTGCTCAAATGCAGAATTCAGTTTAAATTCAGCTGTGCACATTCAAGGCCATCCTCAACCCTGGTCTGCTGCTTTCTTATATCTCCTCCCACAGGTCACGTTGTCGGTGTAGTTACAGCGTGCACTCTAAGGCCTTCATTAGCTACAGCGTCCCCAAAATACGGACTAAACTCGTCAAAAAGGCTTTTTCTTGCTCTGCTCCTGTAAGCTGGAACACCAAAAGATCTGTGTTTGTTCACTTTGATTTGTTTCAGGGATTTTAAACATTTGATAAGATCTTTAGAAAAATCTGAGCAAATATGTTCTTGTTTTTAGTGATTTACCTTGTTTTATTTGGAACTTTGGTTTCATTGTTTTCATTACACTGTTTTTTATTTTAATTGCTTTTATTGCTTTCTGTACCTCATCTGTATTCTTTGTTTAAAAATAAGCATCAATACTAATTGGTAACAAAACTACGTAAGAAAATATACGGTAACTGTCAGAGCTTATATGCTGGAAACGCAATACAAAACTAACAAATCTAAAGAAATAAATGTAACAAAAAACAAAGAAATCAACCAAAAACAAAGAATAAAAATAAAATAAACAAAACAACAAATAAATGTAATAAGAAATAAACAAAACAAAACAACAAATAAATGTAATAAGAAATAAACAAAACAAACAGGAAAAGTAATAAAGAATAAACAAAAACAAACAAAAAACACAAAAAAAATAAATGTAAAAACAAACCCATAAAACAAATAAAAATAAAAACAAAACAATAAAATGAAGCGGACTGTAAACCTGCTTCTTCCATCTTCGAAACATCTCCAGACTTCGCCCATCTCTAACTTTTTCTGATGCTGAGAGACTCGTCCATGCTTTTGTCTCCTCCAGACTTGACTACTGCAACTCCCTGTTCATTGGAATTCCTGGCAAATACCTTCAGGAGCTTCAATATATTCAAAACAGTGCAGCAAGGATTTTGTTGAGAGCTTGTAAATTTGAACATATTACGCCCATTCTCCATGACCTACATTGGCTTCCTGTCACCTACAGAATTCAGTACAAAACTGCTCTCATTACACACCAATGCTTACACGGAACTTCACCTGATTATCTAAAAGACATTCTTGCACCATATTCATCCACCCGGTCTCTACGATCACAGAACAGTAATCTCCTTCACATTCCACGAACCAAATTAAGGACCATGGGAGACCGGGCATTCAGTGTGGCTGCCCCCCGCCTATGGAACTCCCTCCCTGACTACCTGAGAGCTCCACAGTCACTGGCTGACTTTAAAAACGGCTTAAGAACCTTTCTTTTTAAACGAGCTTACTCTGCCTCCTCATGATTTTATCTTTGATCTTAGTTGATATTATTATTGATTTTACTTGTATTATCACTTGTTTTATTTTGATTTTGTTACACTTCGTAGCACTTTGAGATTTTTGTTTATGAAAAATGCGTTATAAATTAAATTCATTATTATTATTATTGAGATACTGAACTTGGGGTTTTCATTAGTTGTTAGTTATAATCATCAACATTAAAAATAATAAACATTTGAAATAAATCAGTCTGTGCGTAATTAATGAAAATAATATACAAGTTTCAGTTTTTGAATGGAATTACTGAAATAAATCAACTTTTTCATGATATTCTAATTTTATGACCAGCACCTGTATGTGTTCATAAAGCAGCCAAGAACCTGCTCTAACAAAAGCCCTGAACTTACACTGGAGCTGCCTTGGTCAAAATACACCAACAGCAAATTCTGAAAACTACAATGCTTTGTGTGTCAAGGGTGTCACATTTTATGGTGCCATCAAGTACCACCTAAACATCTAAAAGAATATCCAATAATGCTCAGTCAGATCATGAACTTTGATGTCTAAAAGAACATGTTTGTGAAATAGTATTAAATTAATTTATTAGTCAATTTTTGTATTGTGGGCAAAAACTTGTGCAAGAGCTCCCTCCTCATGCTACCTTTGCCATTCATCTGTGAGAATGGCCACATTCATTCATCCGTCCATCCATTATCTTTACCCGCTTATTCCTTTTTGGGTCACGGGGGTCACTGGTGCCCATATCCGGCAGTCACTGTGCGAGAGGCGGGGGACACCCTGGACAGGTCTCCAGTCCATCACAGGGACACACAGAGATAAACGAGACAAACAACCATTCACAATCTAACTTACACCAAGGGACAATTTAGAGTTACCAATCAGTCTAACATGCATGTTTTTGGTCTGTGGGAGGAAACCGGAGTACCCGGAGAAAACCCACGCATGCACGGAGAGAACATGCAAACTCCATCCAGAAAGGCCCCTGGACCGGGATTTGAACCAGGGACCTGCTCTCTGAGAGGCAGCAGCTCTACCAGCTGTGCCACTGTGCTACCCCTATTTAATTCAGTTAACTTTATTTATATAGCACCAAGTCACAACAGAAGTCATCTCAGTGCACTGAACAGAACTTCATACTGTATATAAAATAAGTTAACAGGAACATTCATATGTAAAAATAATAATTTAACATTATTTATCTGAGGAGCAGACTGCTTTGAATTTAACTCCACTGCAGAACTCGCATTTTGAGCAAGCATGAAGGTGACAGTGGAAGGAAAAAAAACTCCATCATGAGGAAGAAACCTTTAGCAGAACCAGGCTAGCAGTCATCTGCTTTGACCGGCTGGGTTTGAGAGGAACAGATACACAATGGCAGGTCAAGAATCACATGTTAAGATAGAAAAAATATCAAATGAAACATATTCAATTTTAGCAAATTGAGGAAATGAGGTCAGTTTTTGAAATGAGGTCAGTTTTTCCTCCAGTAGGCTAAGTATATGGCGGCATGACAAGCCAACCCTAACTATAGGATTTATCAAAAAGGAAAGTCTTGACCCCAGTCTTAAAACTGGACAATGTGTCAGCCTCACAGACAGAAACTGGAAGTTGGTTCCACAAGATCCTGATACAGGTAGTCCTCGACTTACAACGGCCTCGACTTACAACGTTTCGGGGTTACAAACGCCCTCCAATTAAAAAGCATTGTTCAAGCTACGTGGTTTATGTGCCTTTACACCAGAAAATACCGAAACAAAACTTACAGGAGGGAGGGAGGGAGGGGGAGCTTGACGCGCGCTCAGTGGAAATACAGGTGAACTTGGTTTTTGGAGCGGAGGTTTACGAGGCAGAGGCTACAACTGAGCAACGAGCTAACATGCTAACAGACGTTGCTGTAAATGCTATGAACCGCGTGGAGCTGCAGGAGCTCGGAGGTGCATGAGCTAACATGCTAACAGACGGAGGAAGAATTGACCAGCTCCCAGTAAGAAATTAACTCTTTTTTTTCCTTCATTATGGCTCCAAATGTACTGTATGTGTTTTTTGATAATTATGTAGGGTACTATGTTAGGATAGGCGAAGTGCTTGGTAACTGTACAGTACCGTACATGTACGTGTATATGGGGCGGTGTGTATCTGTATTTCGACTTACGTCGAAATCCGTGTTACGAACGGGCGTAGGAACAGAACTCCGTCATAAGTCGGGGACCACCTGTAATTGAAAGATCTTCCTCCATTCTACTTTTGAACGTCTAGGAACCGCGAGTAAGCCTGCAGTCTGAGAGCGAAGTGCCCTGTTAGCAAAATATGGAACAACAAGATATTGAATATAAGATGGAGCTTGATTGTTGAGAGCTTTGTAGGTTAGAAGTTGGATTTTGAATTCAGCTGTGCTTCAGTTCTGGATTTGACAGGGAGCCAATGGAGAGAAACTCAAACTGGAGAGATATGATCTCTTCCACTAACTCCAGTTAAGACTCTGGCAGCAGCAATTTGGATCAACTGAAGATGTTTTAAATATGTATTTGGACACCCAGATAATAAACCATTCCAATAGTCCAGTCTAGATGTGACAAATGCATGAACCAGCTGTTTTTCTGCATCATAAGATGTTTCAAATTTTAGTGATATTACGCAGTTGGAAGAAGGAGGTTCTAGTAATGTTTTTAATGTGGGGGATGAAATACATGTCTTGATCAAAAATAACATCAATATTTTTATCATTAGAACTGGAGGCCAGATTCATGCCATCCAAGGAGAGTGAAAAACTGAAAAATGTACTCCTAAGATGCTCAGGTCCAAAAACTAAAACCTCAGTCTTGTCTGTGTTCAAAAGGAGAAAATTAAAATTTAAACGGTCTCTTGTCTCCACATCACCTTTGTTTGGTTTCCTGACATATGTCATGGTCCTCCCTCTCATGATCCCCCTGTATTTTTATAAGTTGTAGCTTTCATGTAAGCTTTTTGTTTTCATGAATTTATTTCTTGTTGTTGTTGTTGTTGTTGTTGTTGTTGTTGTTGTTGTTAATTTCAATCTTCTTGTGTCTGCCTGCATCTGTGTCCAATTCCTGCTACAACTGTGATCAAGCCATCCAAACTCAAACTTGACAGGATTGTTGCTTCTGAGGTTTTGTGTAAGTAATGTCTTCAGACATTCAAATTTGTGATGTAAGGTTTAAAAAATATTTAAAAAAAATGTATAAGACCTTTCAAATCGTTTTACTTGTAAAAGACTGACCTGTATTCATAAACGTTTTCCTTTTTCAGTTATCAAAGATCCAGACCTTTTCTGCCCTGGCCCAAACACTTTGTTTTTTTGCTTTTGGGGATGAACAGAACTTTTTCTTACAGCTGCAAGAATGACATAATTCTGTGGGTCACATTTGCTGAAAGCAAGATTCGAAATTAAAAAAACACTTTTATTGTAGCAACGTCTCATTAAATGGATAGATCACATTCAATGATAGTCATTTGTTCTAGTTGATCACCTTCATGTGAACATGATGTGCCTACTGAAATGCATCAAACCAATGAGTTCAGGTTTAAATTGCTTAAAGTTTGTTTAGTTTAGTTTGGTAGACCACATCATTTTACAAGCTACATATTTGCAGATGATACAGCGGTGGTGGGATGCATCACAAACAATGATGAGTCCAGCTACAGGCAGGAGGTGGTACACCTGGAGAGCTGGTGCAAAGAAAACAAACTTCACATCAATGTGAAGAAGACAAATGAGATGAGTGTGGACTTCAGAAAGAACAAATACACCTACACCCCACTGAACATAAGAGGATCTGTGGTGGAAGTGGTCTCCAGCTACAAGTACTTGGGTGTACACTTGAATGATAACCTCAGCTGGAGCAACAACACCACCAGCCTGATCAAGAAAGGTCATCAGAGACTCTACTTCCTCAGA
Organism: Garcialebias charrua; assembly: GCA_038048925.1. Taxonomy (NCBI): domain Eukaryota; kingdom Metazoa; phylum Chordata; class Actinopteri; order Cyprinodontiformes; family Rivulidae; genus Garcialebias; species Garcialebias charrua. Next base: position 8,404 of record JBBPBX010070486.1, on the reverse strand, counting down.
CGGCTGAGACGAGCTGGTCTGAGAAGCTCAGTCCTCACCTCCTTCTACAGGTGTGCAGTGGAGAGCATCCTGTGCTCCAGCATCAACGTGTGGCATGGAGGCTGCACAGCTGCAGAAAGAAAAGCTCTACAGAGAGTGGTGAAGGCTGCACAGAAGTCTGTTGGAGTCAGTCTCCCCACCATCACAGACATTTACACCTCCAGATGCAGGAAAAGAGCCACCTGCATCATGAAAGACCTCACTCACCCAGCACACTCACTTTTTGCCCCACTCCCCTCAGGAAGGAGGTTGAGGAGCATTAAGTGTAGAACCACTAGACTGAGGAACAGCTTCTACCCTGAGGCTGTTAGACTCATGAATATCTAACCAGAATAATCACTGTGAAATATCACATCATGTTGCTGCTGATCTGTTTCATGTTGCTGCTGATCTGTTTCATGTTGCTGCTGATCTGTTTCATGTTGCTGCTGATCTGTTTCATGTTGCTGCTGATCTGTTTCATGTTGCTGCTGATCTGTTTCATGTTGCTGTGTTCATTCTTGCTCATCTGCTCACTCAGACTAATGTTCGTGCTGCTGTTCGATACAATGTTTTTATGCTATTAGTGCTTAGTGTATTTTTAGTTATCATTTTTCTTAGTTCATTTCTTAGATCTTATTACTGTTTTTCTTTTACTTTTTATTGTTGGATGTAACTGGGACCCTGTGTACATAATATCGTCCCATCACATGTACCACATCTGGTGCGAATGACAGTAAAGAATCTCTGACTCTCTGATATTTTCTGTCAGCACATGCAAAACCAAAGATAAATGATTCTTGTCTTTAAACAACAGTATGAACAAAAAACAATATAAAAACTCTTGGCGCTTAATATTAAAATTGATCCATTATCTTTACTAGTTTCTTCATTTTTGGGTTGCGGGGGTCACTGGTGCCCATGTACAGCTATCACTGTGTGAGAGGCAGGGGACACCCTGGACAGGTCTCCAGTCCATCACAGGGACACATAGAGAGACAAACAAGACAGACAACCATTCACTCTCTCACTCACACCTAGGGACAAATTAGAGTTACCAATCAGTCTAACATGCATGTTTTTGAACTGTGGGAGGAAACCAGAGTACCCGGAGAAAATCCATGCATGCATGGAGAGAACATGCAAACTCCATCCAGAAAGGCCCCCGGAACGGGATTTGAACCAGGGACCTGCTCGCTGAGAGGCAGCAGTTCTAACAACTATTCCACCGTGCTGCCCCTTAATATTAAAATAAGTTTTTATTTGTTTTGCTTATTTCTGTTGAACATCTT
>JBBPBX010070484.1:8138-18577 GCA_038048925.1 Garcialebias charrua | reverse complement strand
TATATATACACACACACACACCACATATATATTAATACACAAACACACACACACACACACACACACACAGCATATCTCTGTGTGTATGTGTTGTGCAGTACCTGTGTTTGTGTCTTCGTTTCACTCTGTCACCAACTGCTTAACCCCACTCTGTCCAATACCACCTGAGCCCGGGTACTCCATATCTGAGGCCGGGATTGTTTTATTTTTTTCCGGGATTGTTTTTTTCCCCTCCAGGATTTGATTGTTAGCAGACTCGTGTCACTCTGTCTTCAAGGTTAAACAGGACTCTGGGAGTAGGTGTGTGTGCTGGTGGCAGCTGTTAACCTGCAAACAAGTGAAGAATCTGACAGTCAGAGCTATCAAGGAGCTGATATCCCAACAGAGCGTGGAGCTGAAGGAGACTAATCCTTCATACATAATAGATAACTAAACCTTCCAAAACACAGAGACACAAGCTGCCTGCACCAAGGAGGTTCTGGAATCGCTAGAACAGGTCAGACATCAAGCATTCTCCATCCTGACATCTTCATTAATACACAATTACTGCAGTCTTTTAGGTTGCACGAGGCAGTTTTTATGTGAGACAATAGTGGGTTGAAGTGGGTTCTCTGTAAACTGTACAGACAGCTAAATCCATGTAATATCTATTTTCACCTCCTCAGACTTACATTGCAACTCACTACAATCACTTTGCATTTGTCTGTCGTACTAGCATAATCAAAACAGGCATGCAATGAGTGGAGCACAATCTGGAGTCACTATATGTTAGAAAGATAATAAACACAAACAGCTTTTAATTAACTACACGGGAGCTTTGCAACAGCTGATCAACAACACATTTCAAGGTAAGGGGCTGTTCGATGCTTTTAACAATTCTTTAAAGCTCTGGTTTCCTGTCAGCAATATAAAAGTTGACACCCGAGGAAGGGTTTTTTGATTAAGTGGCAGTGTATTTTTGCTCTCATGTCTTTGTGGAATAGAAAAGTTCATCATTGTGGTTTTTTTCTGTTTATTGTATTTATTCTTCTACTTTACACACTTCTCTATACCTGCTTTAAAACACAATGATTACTTTGAAAAAGGTTAGCCATTGAGTCATCTCATTATATATAGTTAAAAGGAGGATAATGCATAATTTTCAATTTGAGGTTCTGTGAAATGATTATAGACAATTATTATGTTACCTGTTGTAGATTGCTTTTAGAACAACCTCAGCTTAAATACATGTAGTTTATTTATGACAAATATTGGCTAATCTATTCTTAAAACAACTCCAATCTGAAAAAAAATGTATTTTATGCATGATTTTACATGCATAAAATGCATTTCATGTTTATTGTTGCATGACTATGATACATATACTGGAGGTGTCCCAGGCTGCACTGTAAATGTGACAGCTTATAACCATGAACAATGTAAATAATCATGTAATGCAAAACTGGAGACAATGGAAGGTTTATTCAATACAGTTCTTTCTATGAGCTGGTGGCACTTTAGAGATTGGAGTTAAATTTTCAAAATCTGAATTAAAACTTATTTTTTAAACAACGCGCACAACTAGTTTTACTTTTCTGTTTTTCTGTTTTATTTATATGATTTTATACAATTCCAAAACATGCATTTCCAATTTCTATGGAATGTAATTTGTTAAAGTAGCATGGGATGGAGGAAGATGTCACTGACATTACATCTTGGAGTAGAATTAGTCACTCAGGAGAAGCGTGCTGCTGCTGTTGTTCCAATTAGCAAGTCCCTACATAACTTCCTTGATTCTCTCCTCCTCTTCACCCTGTACATTACCTCATCTATCCCTATTACACACACTTTCTTCATCTCTGCTCTCTTTTTCTTTTTCCTTTTCTCACCTTGTAATTAAGCTAGCTTCTTCATTGCACCAAGATTTTCAGATAAAAGTCCACAAACTAAAGTTCTCTCTTTGCTTTGAACCAAAACGTTTTCCATCTCTTCTATTTTTTTTTCCTTTTTACATCTCTTTTGTCTTGGTTGCTTCTCCCCAAGCAGCAATGTCCCTGTGGAGCTTCTGGTGTTATCTGTGGGTGTTTAGCTGTTAATCTGTCAGACTAATTCCATGGACAAACAGTACGACAATGTTCAATTCCCAGTCCACAAGGAGAAAGGACACATGGGCCAGAGGGCAGCCTGGAGACTGATGAGCCACACTCGCATAATTAAGGCCAGCACCTCCCTCGGGACAAACCTACACGTCCTTGTCTTCCTCTCTATCTCTCCGTATATCTCTCCATATTATCTACCTGCATCCTTTCTATCTCCCTTCTCCTTGTTTTTATCTTCCATTACATTATATTGTGTCTCCGCTGGTGGCAGTGAGGAAAATATTTCATCCACTCTGCTGCATGCATCGCAAATAATAGGGGTAGCTGGCATTGAGTTAAGATATACAACGAAAAGGAAAGTGATGGGTCTATTAAGTGAGCAACAGTATTTGTGCTTGAGTTTGAAAGTTAATACAATGTTAAGAGCTACTAATACTTCACTTTTAAAATAGGCACATAATAAGTATCTGTTTTTACACCATAATGATTGTTTTTATTATTTTAGGCCTTGAGCAGACTTTTTTTTATCCACAAGCTGGATGTCAAGTCCCCATTTAATTTTGAGCCAGTTAAGGATTACTCCAAAGCAGAATAATTAGTGCAACATATTTCATTTATCCCATGCGTGTATGTTTAAGTGTTACGCTCTGTTAATTTACAATAATGTGGTAATGCTTTAAACACTGTACTAAACACGGTTATAGGAAATCCAAAGTATATCCTCTTTCATATGTTGGGTGTACCTTGTACTTATTGGAATTTTTTATTTATTTTTTAAATCTGGACTTTACCAGGTTCTGAAATCATCCAAATCCAACCTCAAGTGAGCAAAAACACACAACAAATTCCATCAAGCCCTCATTGATTAAAGATAAACAGCCAGAATTCAAAAACACTATGTGGAAAACTAGACCCACCTTTGTTGTCTCCTCAGGATTTTAAAAGGGACATAGCAGTCTGGTGCTGCTGATCAAATACTCTTCACTAACTGATCGTTTCAGTGTGACTGAATCTATACAAGCCGTATTGGCACTTTGATTGTCAGAAAATCTATGTTAACTATGGCAAAAACGAAAGACATAAAAAAACAACAACCAAACACTATATCAGCACAACCACTTAATACCAACTGGGAAGCACGGTGGCACAACTGGTAGAGCTGCTGCCTCTCAGCGAGAAGGTTGCCGGTTCAAATCCCGGTCCGGGGCCTCTCTGGGTGGAGTTTGCATGTTCTCCCCGTGCATGCGTGGGTTTCCTCCGGGTACTCCGGTTTCCTCCCACAGACCAAAAAACATGCTTGTTAGGCTGATTGGTGACTCTAAATTGACCCTAGGTGTGAGTGTGAGTGTGAGAGTGGATGGTTGTTTGGTGTGAGTGAGACAGGTCCCTCTTGTAAATGAGTCCCCGTGACTCAACGAGGCTAGCCTGTATAAATAAAGGTTGAATGAATGAATGAATGAAAAGCATGGTGGAGGTTTTGTAATAAGTTGGGCTTGTTTTACAGCAAAGAGAGCTGTGCACCTTGAAGTCAATGAGTTGACCATAAATCCCTCTGTAGACCAAAGTATTCTGGAGTCACATGTGTCCGTCAGCTGAACTTGGACCAACACTGCATTGTGCAACAGGGCAATGGTCCAATCACAGGCACAGATCTGCTACAGAATGGGTAAGGAATACAGAAAATCTAGGCGCTGCAATGGCCTGAGCCCCAACTTGACTGAAATATAGTGACAGGACCTTAAATGAACATCTACAAACCTCAATGAACGGAAAGTTGTATACAGTGGAACATATTTCATCCACAACCATGTGAGAGACTGGTTGAGTCATAAAATAAACCATAACTTTAACGTAATGCAGTTCAAGGCTATTGTGGGGTGTACGTCTGTGCACACTGTTTTTCCAAATTGTTGACCATTGTTTAGTAAATAATAAAGTCAAATGTGGCTTAAAGAAAATCAGTCATGTACACTTTGTATGATGGGTCCATTTTAACTGTGTATCTTTCAGAACATGATGTTTAACAAAGATACGTCTGGATGGTTTCTTTGTGTTGAAATGTTTTATCTTTCATCCAAATGACTTCATCAGTCCAAGGAGCTTCAACAAACTCAGTCCCATAAGCAGCCCACTCACATAGTGGGCCACCAAGATGGTAACATGGTGTTTACTGAATATGACCCCAAATGGCAGACCAAAGAACACAAGGACAAGCGAGTACAAAAGTGATCTTTTATTTACAGTGCAGGAACTGGAATGGGCTGTGGGGAGAGAGGAGAAGAGGCGGTGAATATCCTGACGTCCAGATTATGCTTTTATAATAATTGTACCAATAGTAGAATTTGTCCTTACTGTAGAATATGTTTGCAGGTGACGTTGGAGTAATGGTTCCACAGAGGGTGAGGTCCAGAGGAGACTGCGGGTCCAGTGGGTAATTACAGATGAAGTTGATGAGTGGTGAAGATGTCCAGAATGAAGTCCCTAGTTATGGGTTTGGTGTGCAGGGTTGGCAACCAGACGCAGCCTAGGAGACGAGTGAGCAAGCAGGACTGGACAGGAGCTGAACAAACGGGCAAAGGCAAAACAGGTTAGTGCAGACGAGTCAAAACTAAGAACAAGAGGCTGTGTCAATATTACCCAAGATAATCAAATGTTCGAGCTAAGAACAAGAGGCTGTGTCAATATTACCCAAGATAATCAAATGTTCGAGCGTTGGCTGAACGTCTGGTTGTGGTTTAAGTAGAGCAGGAGGTGAAGGTCTAGGAGGCAGGTGCAGGTGTAGCTAATCAGCTGATTAGCTGCTGCTTGAGGTTGCTGGAGGGGAAGGCAGAACTCCTACAGTACCCCCTCCTCTAGCATCGCCTCTAGGCGATCTCCTGTCCGGGTGGTCCCTGTAAAAGGAAGAGATAAGGGAGGGGTCCAGAATGAAGGAGCGGGGAACCCACGAACGCTCCTCTGGGCTATAGCCCTCCCAATCCACCAGGTACTGGAGTTGCCGACCTCTGCGACGAACGTCCAGCAGGCGCCGGACGGAGTAGACAAGGTCATCGTTGATGTATCGAGGTGAAGGAGGAGGGTCGGCAGGAGGGTGAAGTGGGCTGACGGAGACGGGCTAAATCTGAGAGACATGGAACGTGGGATGGATTTGCAAGGTGGAAGGCTGTTGAAGACGGACAGCATCAGGATTGCTGATCCTGACAACGGGGAAGGGGCCAATGAACCTGGGGGCCAGCTTCCTGCGAGTGTCCTTCAATTTAATGTCTCTGGTGGACATCCAAACCTTCTGCCCCACCTGGTATGTGGGAGCAGAAGAACGGTGGCAGTCAGCAAACCGTTTGTTTTGTTCAGCCGTCCTAAGGAGAGCTGCCCTGGTCTAGCACCAAACCCTGCAACACCGACGGAGATGATGCTGGACAGAGGGAACAGAAATGTCAGTTTCTTGTTAGGGAAACGAGGGCAGAGTGTATCCCAAAGAGGCCTCAAACGGGGACAAACCAGTGGCAGACGGAACTTGGGAATTGTGTGCATACTCAACCCAAGGCAGGTGTTGACTCCAAGAGACTGGGTTATGTTCAATAACACACCTCAAAGCAGCTTCAAGCTCTTGGCTCTCAGTCTAACTCATTCTCACTCCTCAGTCTGCCCATTTGACTGAGTGTGATAACCAGACGTCAGGCTGGAGGTGGCTCCCAGAGCTTGACAGAAGGCTTTCCAGACTTGGGAGATGAATTCATTCATTCAACCTTTATTTAGTCAGGTAAATCTCATTGAGCCTCGAGGGCTCATTTACAAAAGCGACCTGCTACAAACTAAAGAATGATGAACAGCAATGGTAGAATTTCCTTAAACAACAAACAACAGAAAGAAAAAAAAACGTAGGAGAGAAATAGAAAGTGAAATGCAAAGTATCAAAACTAGCAAAACACCACAAGGTAGATGTACAAAATCAAAAACAGGAACATATCTGCAATGGTTTTTGCCAGGTTTCCAAAAGATTTTTAAAACCATTTAGGGAGGTCAGGGCCGAGAGCTTCAAATCTTTTTGTAAGATATTCCAGGAAGCAGGAGCAGAGTAGGAGAAGGCCCTTTTTCCAAGTTCAGTCCTCACTGACGGAACACTGCAGGTGATGATGTCCTGAGAGCGCACACTGTAGCTGCACTCACGTAAAGACATGTAGGAGGAGATGTATGAGGGCAGCAGACCGAGAAGTGATTTAAAGATGAAAATGTACCAGTGGAAAAGTCTGCGTGAGGTTAATGATGTCCAGTTAACCAGTGAATACAGGGTGCAGTGGTGGGTACGATAATCACAGCCAGTAACCCCAAAAATACACTGCACGCGGCTCCGCCCCGCTCCGGTCCGCAGGTCGCAGCTGAGCGAGTCCAATTTCCACTGCCTCCGCTCCGCTCAGGTCCGCCTGGATGCGCCGCTCCGAGACACGTGCGAGATCGCGCGATAAATCAAGTGATAAATAAGTAAGTCAGAACAAAACAATTCATTCGGTGGAAGATGGAGAACAACTGTAGAGAGACTGCTGCCTTGATCTTCTCTCGTAAATGAGCTACATGGTTTGAGCAACAGGAAGTGATGTTTACATTTCAGAATAAAATACTTTTTTATTTATTTATTTCTTGTATTGCGTTATTAGGCGTAGTCATAGTCATAAATATAATAGTTTAGTCATAGAATAGTCATAAATGATAGTTTGACAGCATTTTTGTACAAATAAATCCGTATAGAGCTAGGATTAGTCCGCCTGTGGTGATTTTATTTTGTAAATACGGAAGTTGTGCTCGTTCCTTTTCCTGTTGGTGCGACGTAATCTTCAAAAGTTGACTCCGGCACAGCTCCGTCATCCGGCAGAAATAGAAAAATTTCTAATTTTGACGGACTGCCGTCCGCTCTCCGCAGCTCGCCGCCGCCGTGCGGAGCCAGTGTAAATTCTGTCATTGATTATAATGGGTGCGTATTTGCTGCGGAGGTCGGACCGGAGCGGGGCGGAGCTGCAACGCGTGTAGTGTATTTTTGGCGTTATGAATCTTAGAGCACCATGGTAGACAACATCCAACATCCGCAGGGTGCTTGTAGGAGCATTCATGTGGAGAATGTCACTGTTATCAATGGAGGGGAGGAAAGTCACAGATACAAGGCGTTTCCTAACATTCAGTGTTAGACATGATCTGTTTCTGAAAAAGAAACCCAGTTTAACAGAATTGAGGGCATCTGTCAGAAACAACATCAACATCATACCATAAAGACGAAAAACATGTTTGACCATGATCTGTGCCGTGTCAGATGCTGGGGGTAGTTTTACCAGGGGTATGAAGTGTGCCGCCTTGGAGAAACGGTTGATGATAGTACACACAACAGAATTACCCTCAGAAACTGGTAGTCCGGTGACAAAGTCCAGGGCTATGTGGGACCACCGACGCCCAGGCGTAGGAAGTGGAAGGAGGAGACCAGCTGGGGGGTTGTTAGTGGCTTTATTATATGCACAAGTGGTGCAGGCAGACACAAATTGTCTGACATCCCTCTCCATGTTAGGCCACCAGAAATGTCTCTTTGTCAAGGAGAGGGTGCGACTCATAACTGGATGGCAGGAGAACTTGGCTGAATGGATCCAATGGAGGACCTTGCTGACGGTTGCAGATGGAACATACTTCCTCCCAGGGGGACCAGTGCCAGGGTTGGGTTCAGTCTTCTGGGCCTCCAGCCAGGACTTCTCTCTGGATGTCCCAGGTAACGATTGCTACTGTGCAGGAGTGGGGCAGAATATTCTCAGGTGATTCGGTCTCAGAAGAGGAGAACTGGCGGGAAAGAGCATCAGGTTTAATGTTACGAGAGCCGGGTATGTATGTGATGGAGAAATTGAAGTGTGCAAAAAATAAAGACCAATGTGCTTGATGGGCATTGAGCCTCTTAGCCCCCTGAATGTAAGCAAGATTCTTGTGATCTGTCCATATCACAAATGGTAATTCAGCTCTCTCCAACCAGTGTCTCCATTCTTCAAGAGCCATCTTGATGGCCAACAGTTCTCTGTTACCCACGTCGTAATTTTGTTCGGCGGGAGACAGACGTCGAAAAAAGAAGGCACAGGGGTGAATTTTACCATCTGTAGAGGATCGCTGCGAGAGCACCGCTCCCACACCTGTAGCGGACGCGTCCACCTCTACGGTGAACTGTCGATGTGGGTCCGGATGGGAAAGGATGGGGGCGGATGAAAAGAGTCTCTTAAGTTCCTGGAAGGCGGCCTCCACCTCTGAGGACCAGACAAATTTACAGATGGGAGAGGTGAGTTGTGTTAATGGAGAGGCTACCTGACTGTAGTTCTTGATGAAGCGTCTCAAGCAACTCCCTTCTCTATGGCCTCCCCAACAAATCTCTCCACAAGTTACAGATGGTCCAGAACTCAGCTGCCCGTGTCATCACTCAAACCTCCTCCTATAATCACATCACTCCTGTCCTGCAGCAGCTCTACTGGCTCCCGGTTAAATCACGCATCATCTTCAAAATTCTACTTCTCACGTTCAAATCTATCCACAACCTTGCCCCTCCTTATCTATCTGACCTCCTACAAATCTCCATCCCATCACGCTCTCTCAGATCCTCCTCTTCACTACATCTCCATGTACCCTCTGCCAGTATGGTACACTGTAACAATGTAATTGTCAATTTATTTTGATTTTTAAGCATATTGAACGTTTCCAGATTTCTCTTATATTTGAATGAATGAACAAACTTTGTACAAATGTTGGCTTTGTATGTTATAGATAAGCAAAGCGCTGCATACCGATAGATTGTTACGGAACCGTTTAACTGACGTTTAATGTTATCAGTGACACGTGCCTAATGATGTCATGTATTATTGGATACTTTTAAGTGGGTATACTGAAATTCTTAAGCTTTTCTAGTGGGTATACTCCATATACCTGAGTATCATGTAGACTACACCACTGCCTCTGCCCGCCTCTCCACCAGGGTCTTCACCTGCTCTGCCCCTCACCTCTGGAACGCTCTACCGCCAGACCTTCGAAACACCACCTTCCTTTCTCTGTTCAAGACAGCCCTGAAAACACATCTCTTTAGAGTAGCTTATCATTAACTTTACTAAATGTATTTTTATCATTTTGTATTTTATAATCTTTATGCATTTTATATTTCAATTTGTCACTGATAATGTTTGAACTGTATTTGTTTAAGTGTCCTTGGGTGTCCTGAAAGGCACTTTTAAATAAAATGATGATTATTATTATTATTATATAGAAGTGAGAGAGAGACTTTAGTGTACTCTATGCTAAATTAACGTATATAGTTTTGATGTGGGGGGAAAACATTAAGCACAGTATGGGTACAAGTAATGCTGTTCTACTTGTTACATGTGACCTGTGTTAGCAATGGGAGCTGTAGCTTTGTTAGCAGTGGCATGTGACAGCTCCGCTAGTGGAAGCGGTTGTTACTGCTGATCTATCTGTGAAACACAGTGCCATGTCTCCAGGCAAGCTGGAAGATACCATCTCCCGCTCTTTCTTTCTCTCGCCCAAACACACACACACACATGCACATACACAGCCTAAACAGCGAGGACGGAGAGACGGGTCTCAGCGGAAATGAGATTGGGAAATAGACAGTCGTCCTTTTCTCCCTCGCACCTGAGAGTCCCAAAGGCTGTATAGAAAGGCACTTCTCTTTAAATCTCTCTGTCAAACTCTCCTCTCATCCTCCATTCCCTGCTTCTCTACTTTCTTCTTTCTCTGCAGGCGATTGGTTTGATCTGTGATCCCTGTAGTCTTGCCACATTTCCTACCATTCGCTAAACTCCACACTGTTGTTTTCTCAGCACTACATAGATGTTCACGTTTAGCATAAGACCAAACAAAGCAGCTTCTGTGACATAAATAGGTTTTGTTACGCTGGCATTACAACCATCTACAGTCCCATGCAGAATACAGTTTTAGATCATTTTATGCAGTTTAAAATAAGATATTTCAATGTGCAGTATAACTGGCTTAACCAACACAGACTTTCAAACTCAAATGCCTCTAGGTGTAGCAACAGACTTACAGGTATTTTTACAACTTGCTGTGTTTTGTGATTTTAGGGCCCAACTTCACTGACCTTAGAGTCAAAGTGATCCACAAAACATAAAGTTTAAAGCACTCCTGAAAAAGAAAAGCAAAAGAAAATAAATAACTCAAAACTGTTTTAAAGTTTTTCTTTCCTTATACTTTCTGGCAGAGACTTTTCCTTTTGGTCAAAATAATTTTGTCCTCTAGTCCACAAATTACCTTGTTCTGTTAAGTTTGTTACTTGGTTGTCTGCAAAGCTGTAGTGGAGGATATATATATATATATATATATACA
>JBBPBX010070483.1:0-18577 GCA_038048925.1 Garcialebias charrua | reverse complement strand
TAGAACATGCCCAGAAAACCTCCAGAGAAGCTCACAGGAGATATCGTATCCCTCAGATGACGGAGCTCCACTTCCTGAATCTAACTCTGAGTCTGGTCATTTAAAAAAAAATCAGGGATTAGTTGAAATTTTGACTTGTACAGAAAACAACAACAAAAAGTACTGCAGTAAAATTGTATGTCAGCTTTTTATTCTTTCCAACGGTCTGATGTGCCCACAGATCCCTGAACAGTCCATCAAATGAACAACAGATGAGTCAAATTACATCATTTCCATCTCATTAGCTGAAAACTTTTAACCTGATGATTCCTTCAGGGTTTTTTTCTTCTTTCAAATCTGATAAAACAACTAAGACCCCTGGAGAGTGACGACTTGCTGAACACGAGTCTTTGAGATTACGCAGCCCTCCTCAGACATGAAGGCACCCACTCTGTTTCACCCCATCTATTCTCACGTTGTCGCACTTTGACAGCGTGAATAAAACGATTTTCACATCCTGAAGTTGGTGTTGCTGCAGAAAATGGCCTAATCAGATGTTAGTTTAAGGTTTTTAAGCATTTCTTTTCTATCTTACACGTCTGATGGCATGAATAAAACAAATTTTGTGTTTATATCTCTTGTAAATGAGCTTTTGTTTATCATAAAAAGGTCAAATTTTATCCAATTTTTTTAAAAATTGTCACAGATAAATTTACATTACACAACAGTCTTTAAAGTCAAGTCAAAGTCAAGTCAAAGTCAACTTTATTGTCAGAACTGCAATATGTACAGGACATACACAGGATTGAAATTGCATTTCTCTCTCTCTCTTAACGTTATATTTGCAGGTTTTTTGCCACCTAACATTAAAGTTGAAATGTTATTTACTTTGTATATTTACCAGAAGACCTGCTGCCATAGAAATGTAAAATCTTTAATATTTTACTGGTTTGTTCTCCAGTAAAATCCATGAAACGTTCTCCATGTCGCCGTCCTGCTGACGTCAGCCTCCTTTTGTCTTTTTCTGTCTGGTTGTAATAAATCTGCAAAAAATGACTTCAGAAGTGCCCTCTGAACCTGCGGTATTAGTTTTGAATGCTGAGATGGGCACTCATGCAGCGCACGCTTTGATGAAGTTAACAGTACATGACGTGAGAGTCCCACTTGTGAACTTTCAGCAGAACTGACAGAGATAAGAGGGAACATTTCAGATCAAACATAGCTGTAATATTTTGGACAAAGTAAAAAAAAAACACAGCTGACAAGTATATTATGAATTTATTTAATTATTTGTCCATAGATCTTGTCCCTCTAGTTATAGCCTGTGGTTTTCAGTGTTTTAATCAGTGTTTATGGGAGAGTCGGCCTGTCTGTGACGTGGATGGATGGAGTAGCCCTGGGGAGCAGGGGACGGCACCCTCCCATCCTGCCTGCATGAATGGAAGTCAAATAGGAGATTACATCTTCAAACACAAACGGGTCACAAACAAACGGCAGCACAGAGGAAATCTGCACACTTACCATATCCTTTCACAGGAATCATCAACTATTACACACTGGCTCTGCACCAGCATCTCCATCCCCAAGCCTGCTGGTGGAGAGAGTGGATGAAAATTAAAAGAATCCCAGACAATTTCATATTTTTCTGTTAATGAGCATGTTATTTGTTAATAATCAACAAAGCATGCAAAGATTTATCACCTGCCGGGATGAACAATCACAAAACTGTCTGCGTGTCGATATCCTGTGAACCACTGGACTGATGTTGATGAAACTCTCAGAAACTACCGGTAAATACTGAAGTTACATTTAGTAGACCAAGTTTATTGCAGGAGTTTGGTTCCGAACCCGCCTGTAGTAAATGAAATTCCACGAAGTAACATCATATTTATTTCAGTATTCATATACATAAATTTAAGGCTTTAGAAACCCTTCCCACACTCTTGCAATACTCTAAACATCTTAACAACATACATACAGTACTGTATTAAATTTTATTTCCTGGGCTCTGCAGAACAGCAGCGGCTCAGTTCGTTTCAAGTCCAACTCTGTTCTGTTTCTGCAGCCATACTCTGCAGCAACGAAGCTTAACAAATAAAACTTCTTTTTTTTACAGTGTACACCTTCATAAAGTGCTAGATGTATTAATTTCTTACAGTGTTTAACTCAAGCAAAAACTAAATTCTTCATGACAACAACTGACACCATGTTTTGAAGCAATAAAAACAATGTGAACACGTTCAAACATTAGAGCAAAACCTGTGCCAAACAGAAAGTAATTAACTCTGTTCACAAACGTTTAATACAATGATGACTCGGAGATCATTTTCCCTCGCAGTTGAATAATGAATTAACAATATTTAATGCGTTTTTAATAAAGTTTTCATCTTGATAAAACTGACATATTTGTAACAAAGCCTAAAACCTGCTTGCCTGTTGCGTGTTTGTTTGTCCAGCACTTTGGTGTGGACTTGTTCCTGTTTAAAGTGCTTTATAAATAAAATGGTATGGTATGGTATGGTAAAACGCTGCAAAATTAGTTAGACCTAAAAGAACAATAAAAAAACATTCAATACAGAACAACAAACGATTCTCTTTGTTTTGAAATAGTTAAATTTGCTGCGTGAATTTTATTCTTCGAAGAGTGAAAAATCTCATCTCTTCCAATAATGAGATGTTCTGCTCTCATCCTCGGTGAGATAACCCCATCCTGTCTCTGTTAAACACTGCTGTATTTCTAGGAAAACTGTATAAAGACATGAGATGAGCTCAGAAGTTGTGCCAAAGGATGTGCTACACAAAAAATAATAATACATATAACATGAAACATAGTGAGTTTGTGTTCTAGAGGGAAACATGATGGACTGGGCCTCTTCAGTGAAGTGTCAATTTAAAACAGATGCTTTTACCCACAAACCAAAGAAAAGGTCATTTATTGGTGGTCAAAAAAATGGTTATTTAAAACAAGTACAACACTGTTAATGAAAGTGCAACAAAAACTCAGAACTTTAACCTTTAAGAAATGGGAAGAAATTCAAAATTATACCAGCAATAATCTCAAACAATAACCAATCAATGTTCATCTCTTTGTGCATGAGAGTTTGTTCAACCAGTCTTTGTGTGTTTTGTTGACTTGGGGATGGCTGTTGACGGTTTCCCTCATGATGTCCTGTATGAGGTTCTTCAGGAGTTGCACTTAGAGTTGATGAGGATGAGGCCATGGAGGGGTTCAAGTACCGTATTTTCTGGAATATAGGTTGCACCTGAATATAGGTCGCACCTACATCAAAATGTGGGCCGTGTGGTATCTTAGGGTCTTGTTCAGCAGTGGGGGTAGAACACAGTGGTAGGCAGATTGAAACAGTGTCTCCAGAGATGAAACCACTGCACTGATCTGTGGTGGAGAGAGACAAAGCTCTCAGTTTAGCTACATTCCAACTCTCACCTGTGATCATGAGTTTTGGGTGATGACAGAAAAATTTAGATTAAGCAGCTGAAAAGAGCTGTCTGCAGAGAGCTGGACTCGCCTGGACAGTGTGAGGAGCTTAGAGCTGCTCCTCCACTTTAACAGGAGTCACCTCAGGTGGTTTGGTACACTGGTAAGGATGCATTCAAGGGTCTGTGACATGTCTCACTGGGAGGTCACCTCAGGGCAGAGCTAGGACTCACTAAAGACAATAAACAGTTTCTCACATCTGGCCTATGGACACCTTGGAGTTCCTCTGAATGAAGTGGGGTAGATAGCTGGGAGATCTGGAGATCTCTAAGCTGTGGCCGCACAACCCAGGGTTGGATATGCAGCGATGGATGGATGGATGGATGGATGGATTGATGGATAAAAAGCATTCTTATCACTGTATGACATCATTCTTATTTTTTTTCCATGTACAATTTTTTCAGCGTTTCCATTCTTGATGAACATGAGATTTAAAATCTGTTCATGAGCAGTTGTGGAGTGTCTGTCATGTTGTGCTTTACATATTTATTAGGAGACAAATATAAACTGTCAAATGTCAAGTTGACATTAGAAACTCAAAGGTCACGCACATCTAAAATTGGTTTCCTGCTTTGACCTTTACACACTAAGCTTTTGTTTGACTTCTCAAACCTTCTTGTGACAATTTTTTCACTTTTTTTGAAAAACTAATGTGTTTTTAAAAAAGAAATTCTTCAGTTTTGCTTTAAGAAATATCTAAATGTCTAAGATTATATATTATTTTATGGTTTTGTTCGAAGAAATACTAGAACCCTTTCACATGCGAAAGGATTAATGCTGTTTTTATTCTTGGTCTTAAAAATCTCCTGTTTGAACGCACTGAATGTACACTCTTCCAGAATGATATTATTTGTATTTATCAAGTTCAAGTTAATTTTATTGTCATTCACATCACATGTGGTACATGAGGTGGAATCTCAAATACAGTACACAGGTACCGGTATACAGGTAGTCCCCGATTTACGAGCGCTCTGATCTGCGAGGTTCCAGACTTACGAGCTGCGAATTTTTGGAAAAAACGAAAAAAATACTGAGTTTTCATGTGTTTTTTCACCACAGTTAGTTAGTTAAGCATATGGACACACGTTTCCGATCATTTTTATGCACTCATAAGCAGTTTTTGGATGAAAATAGAGTGTTTTTAGTCGCGCTAGCGAAAACCGTTCCAATTTACGAGCGAAATTCCGGATTTACGAGAGAAATGGCGGCCGTTCCAAATTACGAGATTTCCGGTTTACGAGCGCCTCGTTGTAACGGATCTCGCTCGTAAATCGGGGACTACCTGTTATACGTGTACAGGTATACACAGGGTCTCAGTTACACCCAACAATAGCAAAAATAAAGTGTAAAACAAACAGTATACTGTATAAGGATCTAAGATGAAAACAGTACCCCAAAAGATCTAAGTTATACTAACATATAAGATGTAAGCTAATAACTTATAATGTAAAACAATACGATGCAACAACAGCAGCCCAAACATGAGTCCGTTGTGAGCAGATGGGTACGAACAAATCCATTATACGTACTTTTTGTCTCGGGGTTAGCATTTGTTTGTACTTACAGAGCACCCTGCTGGCAGCCAGGGACACTGCATTCCAAGTCTAAAGACACTGAGGAGTTGAGAAAGTGCAGGAGAGAACTGGATGATGGCATAAAGAAGGCCAAAGCCGCGTATGCACAGAGGATCGAGGGACAGTTCACCTCACATGATCCACGGAGCATGTGGCAGGGCATCAAATGCTTAACAGACTACAAGGGCAAAAGCAAACAATGCCCCAGGGACCCATCCCTGCCTGATGCCCTCAATAAGTTTTATGCACGTTTTGATGATCCAAACAGACCAACTAGCACCAGACTCACCTCATCACCAGACGAGGAGCACCTCAAAGTGACCGCAGCAGAAGTGAGAGGCAGTCTCAGAAGGATCAACCCTCATAAAGCTACGGGTCCAGACAACATCCCAGGGAAAGTTCTGAAGGAATGTGCGGACCAGCTCTGTGAGGTGCTGGCTGACATCTTCACCACCTCACTTGCACTGGAGTCAGTTCCCACCTGCCTGAAGACCGCCACCATCATCCCAGTCCCAAAAAGCTCCACAGTGACTGGTCTGAATGACTATAGACCGGTGGCCCTCACCCCGATAGTCGCTAAATGTTTTGAGAAACTGGTCATGTCCCACATCAAGACAGCCGTCAACATCAACGAGGACCCTCATCAATATGCATACCGTGAGAACCGATCAACAGAGGACGCCATCTCCTCCGTGGTCCACACTGCTCTCACCCACCTGGATCAGAAGGACTCATACGTGCGTCTGCTCTTTGTGGACTTCACATCTGCCTTCAACACCATGATCCCCCAAACTCTGATAGACAAACTATCCACACTTGGACTAAGCCCCTCTATTTGTAACTGGGTCTTAGACTTCTTAACAAACAGACCACAGTCCGTGAAGATCCACAACTTCTCCTCCTCCACCATCACCCTCAGCACTGGCTCTCCTCAGGGATGTGTGCTGAGCCCTCTTCTGTTTACTCTGCTCACATATGATTGTACAGCCACACATCCAGGCTGTCATATTGTTAAGTTTGCAGATGATACAGCTGTGGTGGGATGCATCACAGATAATGATGAATCCAGCTACAGACAGGAGGTGGAACATCTGGAGAGTTGGTGCAAAGAGAATAACCTTCACATGAATGTGAAGAAGACGAAGGAGATGATTGTGGACTTCAGAAGGAACAAACACACCCACACCCCACTGTATATAGGTGGATCTGCGGTGGAGGTGGTCTCCAGCTACAAATACCTGGGTGTACACATGAATGATAACCTCAGCTGGAGCAATAACACCACCAGCCTGATCAAGAAAGGTCATCAGAGACTCTACTTCCTCAGACGGCTGAGACGAGCCGGTCTGAGAAGCTCAGTCCTCACCTCGTTCTACAGGTGTGCAGTGGAGAGCGTCCTGTGCTCCAGCATCAACGTGTGGCATGGAGGCTGCACAGTTGCAGAGAGGAAAGCTCTACAAAGAGTGGTGAAGGCTGCACAGAAGTCTGTGGGAGTCAGTCTCCCCACCATCACAGACATTTACACCTCCAGATGCAGAAAAAGAGCCACCTGCATCATGAAAGACCTCACTCACCCAGCACACTCACTCTTTGCACCACTCCCCTCGGGACGGAGGTTGAGGAGCATCAAATGTAGAACCACTAGACTGAGGAACAGCTTCTACCCTGAGGCTGTCAGACTCATGAATAAATAAATAATAAGAATAAACACTGCAAAATGTCACATCATGCTGATACTGATCTGTTTCTTGTTGCTGCGTTCATCTGTGACTATCTGCGTTCATCTGTGACCATCTGCTCATGTTCGTGCTGCTGTTTATAATGATGTTTTTCTACTACATTAGGGCTTAGTGTATTACTAGCTGATGTCTCTCTTAGTTAATCCTAGATGTTATTATTGTTTTTCTTTTACATTTTATTGTTGGATGTAACTGGGACCCTGCGTACATAATCTTTTTTTTTTGTTTTTTCATTTCAAATTTAAAAAATACAAAAGAACAAAAAATAATTACAAAAGATTCAGAAAAATAAAGAACAAATTTAAAATGAAAGGAAGCAGAAGAAGAAAATAATCTTATAATATCTGCCCTTTTTTGTAAAAACAAAATTCCATTCAAGCAATCATTTCAAACAAAATTTATCCATAAATCATATTTGTAATTCATAAATTATATAACCAATTTAGAGAGATTTTAAGTATATAACATTTACACATAACTTTTCAACAATGTATTCTTGATCATTTTCTTAAATACAGACATTGACTGTGCAACCTTTACATCATAGTCCAATCTATTCCAAATACCAATTCCATGTACATTAAAGTAAAACAACCCTTTAAACTTGTTCTATATTGTGGTATAACAAAAATATCTTTACCCTTTAAATTATAACTACTTATCCTTTTTACAAAAAGCTTTTGAATATTTGAAGGTAGAGTGTTATTTTGTGCTTTATATAATAGTAAAAAAATATTATATTCCACCAAATCATAAAATCCTAGTAACTTCAATTTATAAAACAACACACCAGATGGATGATGATAATGCGTTCTAGTTATTATCCTTAAGGCTCTTTTCTGTAAAACAAAAATAGGTTTCGTTGTAGTTTTGCATGCTGTACCCCAGATTTCAACACAATAAATTAAATGTGGTAGTATGATTGTACTATACAGCAACAACAAAGATTTATCAAGTAAGTCCTTTACCTTATATAGTACTGCAATGGATTTAGATAATTTAATTTTAACGGAATTTATGTGTTGCTTCCATGACAATCTATCATCAATAATTACACCCAAGCATTTAATTTATTTTACTCTACATATTTCAACTCCGTTGATGCTGAAAGGAACTTCAGTAGTTACCTTTTTATTACTGAAAATCGTATAATTTGTTTTTTGAATATTTAGTGATAACTTATTTAAATTAAACCAGTTTTGTATGTTAATATATTCCTTCTTCATCAATTCCAACATTTGCTCCAGGTTATTACCAGAATAAAAGAATGTTGTGTCATCGGCAAAAAGAACACATTGAAGAATACACGAAACATCCATTAAATCATTAATATACAATATAAACAACTTAGGACCAAGTACAGATCCCTGCGGTACACCACATGATATTTCACAAAGTTTAGATCTTGTTTCATCTATCTGTAAAAAATTGTTTTCTATTCTGTAAATAACTATGTAACCACTGCAGAGCCGGTCCTCTGATGCCATATTTATTCAATTTTTCTAGTAGTACAGTATTGTGTGATCAATCGTGTCAAATGCCTTTTTTAGATCAACAAACACACTTACACAGTATTGCTTTTGATCTACTGCCGTGGTAATGTGTTCCATCAACTCCATTAAAGCCAACGAAGTTGAATTTTTTGATCTAAACCCGTATTGACTATTACTTAGTATATTATGTTTTTCAAGAAAGAGATCAAATCTGGATGCAAACAGTTTTTCCAAAATTTTAGAGAACTGTGGCAACAGAGATATTGGTCTGTAGTTGTTGTATTGACATTTGTCGCCATTCTTATAAAGTGGAACCACTTTAGCTATCTTCATTCTGTCTGGAAAAATTCCCGTTGAGAATGACAAATTACAAATATATGTAAATGGTTCTATAACATGGCCTATTATTTATTTTACGACCATCATGTCCATATGTGTATGGAATCTCATTCCACAACATGCACCAATCGACCTATCCAGTTCCGTGACTATAAAAACATTTCCCCTGAGGTTTTGTCTGCTGATCTTCACACCCTGACCGCTGTCAATCACTCATCTGCAGATGACTCTGTGGATTATTACAACCAATCTCTCCAGGAGCTTCTGGACCTACATGCTCCCCTGAAGTCAAGACTGGTGTCTTTCTCCCGTTCAGCCCCCTGGTACACTGATGAGCTGCGCAGGATGAAGGCAACTGGCCGTGCTATTGAGAGACGTGTAAAATCATCTGGTCTCTCTGTGCACAAGCAAGCGTACAAAGAACATCAGAAAGCGTACGCCTATTCTCTTAAAGAAGCACGCTCCAAATATTATTCCAACATCATCAACACCTGCCCTGGAAACTCTAAACAGCTCTTCTCCACAATAACTCATCTGCTTAATCCCATTAAACAAACTCATGAGGACTCTGTTCAAAAATGCAACCTGTTCCTCTCATCATTTAAAAACAAAGTTGACACTATCAGATCTCAGCTCCACAACCTCCCTGATCTTAGTGTACCATCTACCCGTCTGCTTTCTGGGACCCTGAGCAGCTTTGATGAAGTCGCTCAGAGTGAGGTAGAGACCATCCTCAAGAAAATGAAGCCTTCATCCTGCGCCCTGGATCCCTTCCCCTCGTCTCTCATAAAATCCAATCACTCTGCAATAAGCCCATTAATCACACAAATAATAAACAAGTCTCTACAATCTGGTCATGTTCCATTGCCTCTAAAAACTGCCATCATTAGGCCTCTTCTGAAAAAATCTAATTTGGATCCCGACATTTTTTCTAATTACCGCCCAATTTCCCACCTCCCATTTCTGTCCAAAGTGCTGGAGAAAGCAGTTGCTGCTCAGCTGCAGGACCACCTACAACAACACTCCCTGTATGAGAAATTCCAGTCTGGATTCAGAGCAGCTCACAGTACTGAGACTGCACTGCTGAGAGTAACAAATGATGTCCTCATGGCTGCTGACACTGGTTCTCCCTCCATCCTTGTCCTCCTTGACCTCACTGCAGCCTTCGACACTGTGGACCATAATATCCTCCTCCACCGTCTTCATGTGGAGGTCGGTCTCTGTGACATTGTCCTGGACTGGTTCAGATCTTTCCTCTCCGATAGGCTGGAATGTGTTAGCCTTGGCAATGCCACTTCCCAGACAGTCGGTGTCTCCTGTGGTGTCCCTCAGGGGTCAGTTCTGGGGCCCCTGCTGTTTTCCCTCTACATGCTGCCTTTAGGTCAAATTATCAATCAGTTCAACATTTCTTTTCACTGCTATGCCGACGACACGCAGCTTTACATCAGGACTGGAACATCATCATCATCCCTATCTCCGTCTTCACTCACTGTTCTCTCTGCCTGCCTGGAGGAAATAAAGGCATGGATGAATCAGAATTTTCTTCAATTAAACTGCTCGAAGACTGAGGCCATATTGATTGGCACCCCTCACCAGATACAAACATCAACTTTAACAACAATCTCCTTCTCTGGTCAAGACATCCCCCTCTCCACCTCTGTTACAAATCTTGGAATAAAAATGGACTCTCATCTTACATTTGAAAATCACATTAAGCATCTGTTTAAAACCTGCTTCTTCCATCTTCGAAACATCTCCAGACTTCGCCCTTCTCTGACTTTTCCTGATGCTGAGAAACTCGTCCATGCCTTTGTCTCCTCCAGGCTCGACTACTGCAACTCCCTGTTTATTGGTATCCCTGGCAAAAACCTTCAGAAACTTCAATACATTCAAAACAGTGCAGCAAGGATTCTGTTGAGAGTTCGTAAATTTGAACATATTACACCCATTCTCCATAACCTCCATTGGCTTCCTGTCACCTACAGAATTCAGTACAAAACTGCTCTCATTACCCATCAATGCTTGCACGGCACTTCACCTGACTATCTAAAGGACATTCTTGCACCATATTCATCCACCCGGTCTCTACGATCACAGAACAGTAATTTCCTTCATATTCCTCGGACCAAATTGAGGACCATGGGAGACCGAGCATTCTGTGTGGCTGCCCCCCGCCTGTGGAACTCCCTCCCTGACGACCTGAGAGCTCCACAGTCACTGGTTGACTTTAAAAGCAGCATAAAGACCTTTCTTTTTAAGCAAGCCTATTCTGCCTCCACATGATTTTATCTTTGATCTTAGCTGATATCATTATTGATTTTACTTGATTTTATCACTTGTTTTATTTTATTTATTTTTTAAGCAAGCCTAATCTGCATCCACATGATTTTATCTTTGATCTTAGTCGATATTATTATTGATTTTATTTGATTTTATCACTTGTTTTATTTTGATCTTTGCTTTATTACACTTTGTAGCACTTTGAGATTTTTATTAATGAAAGGTGCATTATAAATGGAATTCATTATTATTATTATTATTAGATGCGAATGATAAATCTCTCTGAAATTCCGCCTACAGATCATTTTGGCCATTTAATATTACAAAATATACAGGTATGGGTTACTGGTACCTTAAATAGTTATTGATTAAGCACCCATAAGTGTTAAACTACCCCTCCTCCAGCTTGTTTACTCTGTAGTCAGTAAATGTAAGCACATATTGTCAACAGTTATAGGCTATCCCTATTTACTCTACATGAATTAATGTTGGTTACTAATTTTATTTCAATAAGTGATGCTAAAAACTTGAACACAGCTATACATTTGTTTACAGTTTATTTATTAACAATGACATACACCATGCAGAAGGTTATGGACCACAATAAAAAAGGCATTTACCACCATTTTAACAAAAACACACACATATTAACCAATTATCAATAGTTATCAATAGTTAGAACGGCTAGTCATGAAAAGCATCACATCTGTCCTCCCTGCCTCCCTGGATCCCTTCCAATTTGCATATCGACCTAATCGCTCAACCGACGATGCCATCTCCTCTGCCCTCCACACAGCTCTCACACATCTGGACACGAAGGACTCTTATGTTAGAATGCTGTTCATCGACTTCAGCTCGGCATTCAACACCATCATCCCCCAACAGCTCATCCTTAAACTGGACAGTCTGGGGCTGAACACCTCAATGTGTAACTGGCTGCTAGACTTCCTGACCGGGAGACCACAGACAGTACGGGTCGGGAGTAACACATCTAGCACCATCACATTGAACACAGGGGCCCCACAAGGATGTGTGCTGAGCCCCCTTCTATTCACCCTGCTAACACACGACTGCACACCATCATACAGCTCCAACCACTTCATCAAGTTTGCGGACGACACAACAGTGGTGGGTCTCATCAGCAACAACGATGAGACGGACTACAGGAACGAGGTGAGCCGCCTGGCCTTGTGGTGCGGACACAACAATCTCACTCTCAACGTGGAGAAGACAAAGGAGATTGTTGTGGACTTCAGGAAGAGGGATGCCCAACATGCCCCTCTGACCATCAACAGCACCACAGTGGAGAGAGTGGACAGCACCAAGTTCCTGGGAGTGCACGTCTCAGAGGACCTGTCCTGGAGCAGGAACACTGCATCACTGGTCAAGAAGGCTCACCAGTGCCTCTACTTTCTCCGCAAGCTGAAAAGAGCTGGAGCTCCAACCCCCATCATGTGCACCTTCTACAGGGGTGCCATAGAAAGTGTCCTGACCAGCTGCATCACGGTGTGGTTTGGTGCATGTACTGCATCCTGCCGCAAGAGCCTCCAGCGCATCGTGAGAGCAGCTGAGAAGATTGTCGGCACCTCCTTCCCCTCACTACAGGACTTACACAGCAACCGCCTCACTCGGAAAGCCCTCTGCATGGCAGGTGATCCCACACACCCACTACACAGCTGCTTCAGCCTGCTGCCATCAGGGAGGAGACTGAGGAGTCTCCAGGCTCGAACCAGCAGACTGAGTGACAGCTCTGTTCATCAGGCAGTCAGGATGCTTAACTCTCTGCCTGCTCTGCCTCCCCTCCCACTTGTACTGCCTTAACACAAAAAAACTTTCACACATTACCACACAACACAAAGTTTTTAACACTGGACTCTGTGTCATCAAAACGGGTTATTCACTCAACTCACGGTCATGTGCTCATTCAGTTTGCACTACTTCTTATATTTGCACTAATGTTTGTATTACATTACTGCCTATAGTCATACTACTGTTTACATTCACTGTTTACATTTATTACTACTGTTTACATTTATTACTACTGTTTACATTTATTACTACTGTTTACATTTACACTACTTTTTATATCTACACTACTGCTGATATATATATTATATTTACTAGCCTTATTGCATATGCCACTTTACCTCTATACCAATATCAATGTAGGGATACAGCACTCTCATGTCCGTATGGGATGTGGGCCTCTCCACATCTCTCTGAAACTCTCAGTGTTACACTTTCTTGAAGCTCTCAAGGAAACAGCTGGACACTATTTTTTGTTACAATTATTTTGAATTACTGGACACTAATTAATCAGATTGAACTTTCTCTTTAATGTGTGTTAATTCAGAATTGATCTACAGTATATTTTGTCATTTAATGATGATCTGTTACTTGCATGAGTTTGACCCTTCTGCTAGAAAAGTCTCTGCAGAACAAGCAGGTTTTTAATATTATGGCACAGTTCAGGGTAAACTTTTAACTTGCAACTTCCTTCTCTGTTTTGTCTGTGAAAGTTAGCCATAATATTCTCTGTGCGCACAGGCCAGGCCATCTGGCCGATTCTGTAAACAGTTTTCCTGTTGTCCGTCAGAGACATTTCTGCCTATGGAAGCAAACTTCCATCTTTTATTTTGTTAAACCAGCCAGTAGTCATTAAGGAGGTGGGAAGACCCCGCCTCCCATATAAAGGGACACTTCCGTATTTCCCTTTAGTGTCGGAGGGAAGAACTTCCTAACAACTTGTTTTCTCCTCTGGGAAAAGCTGGAAACGTCCCGGTCATTGTGTCAATTAGACCTACGTTATCAGCAAAATCACAGTAAAGCCTTACTGTGATTCCTTCACTCATTTCTGAAAGAATTTGTTTTCTGAAGTTTATTTTGAAAATCAGTCAGTGCGCTTGGCTCCGTTCCTGCCGGGAGAAGCGTTCTTCTTGCTCGTCTGAATCAGTTCACACACGCGGAAGCCATCTGGACGTGAACTGGACAACACAGTCCGTTAGTGTCCACAAACTTCAACTCTTATCTCCAAGACGTATCGTCAACAGGTAACGAGGCGTTGATGTGTTCTGAACGTGTGAGAAGCCCAGCTGAGACCTGTATGGGAAGGTTGCCACCCTGGTTGGTTCAAATAATCAACTTCGGTTAACTTAGCTTTCACTTATCTTCTTCCTCCTATTTCTTTTTTTCTTAACACAGTGAAACTTTAAGTTATGTGCCAACAGTTAAATTCTAACTGTCTGTTTGTTTTAATTTGAATTCTTGTCAACGTAGTTATTAAATCAGAGCTAATATCGATACAAATGTTTAATGTACCGGTCTGTCGTGGTGAAGAGAGAGCTGAGTCAAAAGGCAAAGCTCTCAATTTACCGATCGATCTACGTTCCCACCCTCATCTATGGTCATGAGCTTTGGGTTATGACCGAAAGAACAAGATCTCGGATACAAGCGGCTGAAATGAGTTTTCTCCGCAGGGTGGCTGGACTCTCCCTTAGAGATAGGGTGAGAAGCTCAGTCATCCGGGAGGGACTCGGAGTAGAGCCGCTGCTTCTCCACATCGAGAGGAGCCAGTTGAGGTGGCTCGGGCATCTGGTTAGGATGCCTCCTGGACGCCTCCCTGGTGAGGTGTTCCGGGCATGTCCCACCGGGAGGAGACCCAGAGGAAGACCCAGGACGCGCTGGAGGGACTATGTTTCTCGGCTGGCCTGGGAACGCCTTGGGATTCCCCCGGAGGAGCTGCTCCAAGTGGCTGGGGAGAGGGAAGTCTGGGCCTCCCTACTTAGGCTGCTACCCCCGCGACCCGACCCCGGATAAGCGGAAGAAGATGGATGGATGGATGGATGTTTAATGTAATTGTATGATTATTTCAATAAAAGGTCTATTTTTTGATGGACCAACATAAGTTGAAGTCTCTCGTGAAATTACATTTTTCCTAGTCACAGTTAAAGCAATTTAATATCTGAAAAAGGGTGAACTCGCGAATTGGTGGTAAGTTTGTGCAGATAAACTCTGCTCAGACCTGCGCATCTAAAATATAGGTAAGTCAGTAAACTGACCAATAAGTCCTATATTATTACAATAATGGTGGCCCTGTAAGTGTTTAAATACCTTACCGCCCCTATATTGTTACATCAACTACCTCATACATATACTGTGTACATTAACTTCATATGCTGCTCTGTCACTCTTTTACAAATGTCAATGCCAGAACCTTCATTTTATTTTATAGATATACTTTTTACACTTTTATACTACTATGCAAAAAACTCAGGACAGTATTACACTTTTATTATTTCATTTTATGCTCATGTTTATTAAATGTTTAGTGTTTTAGTGTTGGTGTAACTTTTCATACTTTTATACTACTATGCAAAAACTACTATGCAAAAACTCAGGACAGTATTACACTTTTATTATTTCATTTTATGCTTATGTTTATTAAATCTGGGAGTGATAATGGATCCTTCCATGAAACTCAACAGTCATGTAAACATGATTGTCAAATCCTGTTTTTTCCAGCTGAGGCGTCTGTCTAAGCTGAAGCCCATA
The DNA here is from genome assembly GCA_038048925.1 of Garcialebias charrua. Taxonomy (NCBI): domain Eukaryota; kingdom Metazoa; phylum Chordata; class Actinopteri; order Cyprinodontiformes; family Rivulidae; genus Garcialebias; species Garcialebias charrua. The sequence continues at coordinate 3,126 of JBBPBX010070483.1, read as the reverse complement.
TTATCCAAAAAGCACCTGGAGACAGTGATTCACGCATTCATTACATCTAGGCTTGATTACTGCAATTCACTTCTGTTTGGCGTCAGTCAAGCCACCATTGCACGATTACAACTGGTTCAGAACGCAGCTGCCCGATTTTTAACCAGCACACGCAAAAGAGAGCACATTACACCAGTCTTGGCCTCCCTTCACTGGCTACCGGTTCATCTTCGAATCCAATTCAAAATTCTCATGTATGTCTACAAATCGCTGAACAGTCTCGCCCCCGCCTATCTCTCGGATCTGATACACCCATATGTCCCTCCACGTGCTTTGAGGTCAGAGGATCAGGTACTCTTAATAGTTCCAGAAACTCGCCTTAAGCGCAGGGGTGACAGAGCGTTCTCTGTAGCAGGCCCAAGACTCTGGAACGAGTTACCGCTGCTCATCAAACAGGCCCCCTCCCTCTCGGTTTTCAAATCCCGGTTAAAAACTCACTACTACTCCATCGCTTTCAATGCCAGCTGATTTGTATTGGATCGTTTGATTTATGATCTGCAATGTTTTTATGTTTTTCGTGTTGTACTTCATTGTCTGTGTTGCCTGTTGCGTGTTTGTTTGTCCAGCACTTTGGTGTGGACTTGTTCCTGTTTAAAGTGCTTTATAAATAAAATGGTATGGTATGGTAAATGTTTTAGTGTTTAAATGGTTACTTTTGCACAGAGGGACTGAGAGAAATGCAATTTCAATCCTGTGTATAGGCCTTATACTCGCGCTTTGGTCCGCTGGCCCTCTGCGCGCGAACTGCGTGCGCACTGAGCCGTGCGGCTTCTGCGTTTAGAGTTTCGCCGCTTTGTTTATAGTTGACGCACGGCGGCGCATGGCAAAGTGCTGTTTTTTGAGCCAGTCCACGGCGTCAACGGCAAAAGTCAACGGCGCGCGCACTAGCCTTGCAGAGTTTCAAAAATTCGGAGGTGCGCAACACGCGCCAAGACGACGCGCGGGGCCTACGCGCAGGGGCGGGGACTGCGATATTGCATCACTTTTGGCGCGCGCACCCTTGCGCGCTGCGCGACGCGTCGAGTATAAATCTAGCTTTAGTCCTGTACATATTGCAGTTTTGACAATAAAGTTGACTTTTGACTTTGACTTATGCCCAGCCAGCATGCACAGGTGGGCCCCATATGGTATACATATGTGCAAAAAACATGGGCCCCAAAAGGTTTTGTCCACGGTTTCCATGGTGGCCCCACATGGGTTGGCCCAGATAGATTTTAATGGGCCCTGACTGGGTTTTCAGTGGGACCCATATGTTTAACTTAAATGAGACCCATGTAAAACCCATGTGTGTACCTTGAAGAATATCTACCTGGGACTAAACTGGGTCCCAACTGGGCTAAAAATATGGGTAATAAGTGGGTTTGTCCACGGTTTCCATGGTGGCCCCACATGGGTTGGCCCAGATAGATTTTAATGGGCCCTGACTGGGCTTTCAGTGGGACCCAGATGTTTAACTTAAATGAGACCCATGTAAAACCCATGTGTGTGCCTTGAAGAATATCTACCTGAGACTAAACTGGGTCCCAACTGGGCTAAAAATATGGGTTATAAGTGGGTTTGTCCACAGTTTCCATGGTGGCCCCACGTGGGTTTGCCCGGATAGACTATAATGGGCACTGTCTGGGCTTTCAGTGGTTCCCAGATGGTTAATTTACATGAGGCTCATTACAGACCCATGTGTGTTCTTACCAGCATAATTTATGTGTCGGATTTTCCGATCCAACCTGCCGAGAGCACGTATATTGCACCATACTCTGTGACTTCTGTCTTAACATTGTGTGAGTTACACTCAAAGAACACTCTGAGCCTCACAACAGATAATACCCAATCTTTAACAAGAGGCAGTTCTATAACACAGATGTCCTTCTGACTCATGGTGCAGCCCGGAACACTAAAATACTGCTAAACATTATGGGAAATCAACATAGTCCACTCCCCGTTTTTGATTGTGGCACTATGAGTTGTAATTCTTGTTGGCTTTGATCAACGGATACAGATTTAAACTATAATTGAACACTAATATACCGCTAAGCATGATGGGAAATCAACACGGTTCACTTCCTGTTTTTTAGTTTAGTTTTTGATTGTGGCACTATGAGTTGTAATTCTTGTTGGTTTTGATCAACAGATACAGATTTAAAATATACATTGAATTTATAAATGTAAATTCAATGTACAGTTTAAATCTGTATCTGTTGATCCCACATTTATACCACTTGGGATAAATACAGTTAGCCCACATGGGCTTCCCATGCTGGGCACATTATACTAAAATCACATGGGTCCTATATACTGATGCACATGTCTGTCCCATTCCCAGTTAGCCCACATAAAAAAATGAGCTGGGGCCTATATATATATGCCCAGGTTGAAGCCATGTAAGATCATCCCACATTTAGCCCACTTGGGGTAAATACAGTTAGCCCACATGGGCTTCCCATGCCGGGCCCATTATACCAAAACCACATGGGTCCCATATAATGATGTCCATTTCTGTCCCATTCCAAGTTAGCCCACATAAAAATGAACTGGGGCCTGTATATCCATGCCAAGGCTGAACCCATGTAAGGTTATACAACACTTATCCCACTTGGGGTCAATATAGTTAGCACACATGGGCTTCCCATACTGTGACCATTATACTAAAACCACATGGGTCCCATATAATGATGACCATTTCTGTCCCATTCCCAGTTAGCCCACATAAAAATGTACTGGGCCCTATATATCCATGCCCAGGTTGAACCCATGTAAGGTGATCCCACATTTATACCACTTGGGATGAATACAGTTAGCCCACATGGGCTTCCCATGCTGGGCCCATTATACCGAAACCACATGGGTCCCATATAATATTGCCCATTTCTGTCCCATTCCCAGTTAGCCCACATAAAAATGTAGTGGGCCCTATATATCCATGCCCAGGTTGAACCCATGTAAGGTGATCTCACATTTATACCACTTGGGATAAATACAGTTAGCCCACATGGGCTTCCAATGCTGGGCCCATTATACCAAAACCACATGGGTCCCATATAATGATGCCCATTTCTGTCCCATTCCCAGTTAGCCCACATAAAAATGTAT
>JBBPBX010070482.1:0-18577 GCA_038048925.1 Garcialebias charrua | reverse complement strand
AGTGCGTGATGAGTCCCACACGGATGGGCTCCTCTGCTTATCATATACTGTATATATGATATGCTCGAGCAGATAGCCGGGCCGGAGAAAAAGACCAGAAGCAAGGGGGGAAAAAGGAAGATCTTGAGAAGACTGGTTTGGCTTTATTAATGATTAATGACACGAGCAGTTTTCAGCGCTGTTTCCTGCGGAGAATTATTGGTCAGTCTCCGCTGCAGCCGAGCTGAACGTTGGGAGACGTGCCACACCGAAAGACAGAATAAAAACGCTGAGATCCTCACAGTGTTGCTAATGCACATTTTATCAACAAGTACTCTCTATTTTAGACCAAAATCCTGACAGCCAGCTCCCAAAAGAGGAAAGCTAATTGGCACAGCTCTACCGAAAGGGAGGTATCTGTCTCTGATAATGGCCGTAACACATCTGCACAGTCTTTGTGTTCGCTCATTAAACAGCGAGTTCCCTCGGCGTGCTTTGGCCCTCACCATGCATCATTAATTGTGTCCACCTGCTAATACCAATCACTACATTGCCCAGGCTTTGATGTCTGTCTCCATGCATGCCGAGACTGTGCTCTGTCCAGCAATAAGACGAACTGAGCACCACCTGTGGACCTTCAAAAAGAAAAAAGAAAAAGTTAACATTGGGCTCTGCCTTGATAAAAGTAAAAACTTGCAAGGGGGCAATAGAACACACAATAAAAGAAGGGGCAGAAGCAAAGCTAGCTAGATATTGTAGAACGCCTGTGACCCCACTGCGTTTGCTCCAAGCACAACCTTTGGATCAGCCTAATGCAGCAAAACGTCCCCTGCTCAGACGAGATTAGGACATGGACCTTACCAAGCTCCGCCCACAGGGCCGCGTTTCATTGGCTAATGCCCATAACACGTCACAGCGCAGCTTCCACGTGCGTGCCGGTCTCACAAAACAAACGCTACGGTAGCGTTTGTGAGACCGGCACCACATGCTACTTACATTGCTAGCTAGCATACGTGCAGAATTTTTCTGCGTCAGGGCTGGAAAAATGCTCCTCCACCGTCAGTGGGGTATCTGTACAGGAGATGTCAGGTACCCTGACCGTATTTGTGGAAGTAAAATTCACCGTTTCCCTATATGTGAAACTGAATGCCTTGCTTGGATCAAAGCTTGTGCACGACCACAAAACTGAACAATTATTTCTTTCACCAGCAGAGAAGGGTTGACCTGCTTTTGAAACCTGCTAGTTAACAACACGCGGTCACGATGAGAGAAAGCCACAGTTCACTGAACGTCCTGGAAGTTGGGAAGAAACAGCTCTGCTAACTCCACATGAGCTAGCTAACACAACGAGCTCTACTGTCGATTTCACCTAAAACTGCACAAAATCGTGACACGAAGGCTGGATTTTAACTAACACACCGGACGGCTGAGCTCGTTTGCCCTCACAAAAGTCGCTGTCGGCGTGTTTAGCAGCTAAAGCAGCAACGGCTAACCAACCACTTAAGGAATGAATGGAGATTACAGTTAGCATTAGCTTTGCGACCAAGGCACACAAACTTTTGCCAACAATAGAAATCGCTGATTTCAAAAGTAACCCTCAAAACCATGAATGCCTGACTTACCCAGCCTTGCAGGACAATAGGCATCAGTGATCCTGTCCACAGCTGTAATAATGCTGAGCGAGCGTGTGAGGAGCTGATGTTTTCCTCATCAGACGGTAGCATTAGCTGTGACGCGCACGCTGTTGGAGGCATTGCGTAGCTCAAACAACTTGATAACGTCCAAAAAAAAAAACATGAACTTGTTGGTTCCCCTGTCCATTGTCATGGCTGATATTTTGTTGGAATCTGGCAGAAATGATACACTATTCGCCTCAGAAATACCCTGCAGAGTCAGTCGACGCCATATGTTTCCATTGAAAGTAATGCCTGCTTGGGAGACATGCAGACCGGTCGGGGCTTAGGGGGCGTTTCTGGGCGGAGCTTGGTAAGGTCCATTGGTTGATTGGTTAACCAACAGCAAACAGAGCTAATATGTTGATTCTAAAAACATGAATGTACCCTTAAGAATCTTTTGTTTAAGCCATTATCTATTTATTTGTTTTGTATGTTACTTTCAATTCAGTTTCAGTTTATTTATTTACAGTAGTCCCTCGTTTACCGTGAGAGATCTGTAGCGTGAAGGCCCGCAATAAGGGAAAAACCGTGAAGTATAGTAGTACAAGTAGTAAGTAGTAGTTTGTATTATTATTTAAATATATATATCTATATTAAGACGTTTTAAACCCTTCCCACACTCTTGCAATATTCTAAACAATGTTTCTAAACTCTAAACACTCTAAAAGAGCACAGCATGTCATGATTTCAGCTCTCTGCCTCCTCTGTTCTTTGCCACCTGCAAGCGCTCTTGGCCACGCCCACTTCTCCGCTTGGTACGCTGCAGCAGGAAGTCTATCCTGCAGCAGTATGGGCTGCACAAAGCTGCAGGAGGTGCCAAATAATTCTAAATAATTTATAAAAAATTTAAAAAATCCATGCCGATCGTATGGTTCATCTGTCAATCAGCCAAATGCCATATCCAATCTTATTTTGAAAAACCACAATAGAGCGAGTCTGCAATAAGCAAACCACAAAGTAGCGAGGGACTACTGTAGTGCCAAGTTACGACAGATGTTGTCTCAGGGCACTGAACAGAAACATTCACATACCGGCACTTAAAAAGCCCATTAGTAAAGTTATCAATCTAAGGAAGTCAACACTTTGTTGATAGCTACAACAAAACAATACAAAGTACCCTGATGCATGCTCAATAATCCAAAGTACTTGTCTGTTGCATCCTTGGTCTACAAAAGTAAGAATGACAAGTGGTACACCCATGTTCCCTGTCACTGAGGGATTCAAATAGTGAATGTTTGTAGTTTTTGCAATGAGTGTTTTTCTGGACTGGAATTGAACAAGGAATGCAAGTAAACAATGTTTTGGGGAAAATATTTTCAAGTGGGTAGGAATGACACTGTGGACAGGAACAGAGTTATTTTTTTGCTCTTGGCCAAGGTGGCACAGAGTGACGGATCCTGGTGATAGGAGGAAGCAATTTAATCCACTGCAAGGTGCAATGGCAAAGGAAACCATACTTCAAAGCATAGTTTAAAGTGATCCTCAACCCACTGTGAAACGGTAACTCCGCCCCCAGACCAGATTCAAAATCCCTCATGAAAATGGGAGTGTCGAGAGACATGGAGGGGAGAAGGTGGGTGGTTGAGCTACGTTCACGCCCCCTCTAGCAACAAACTAAAACTCCAGCAAACAACTTACAGCAAGCAAAAACACAGAATAAATATGTACCGGTAGATGTATTTATCTATTCCCACCCGCTCTATCCAAAACAAAAGGCCTAAAATTTAAAAAAAAAATAATACCACAAGGTATTCCGTGACCGGGGTTTGAACCTGGGTCTGTCAGATCCCAAACCCGCACCTACACCATTGCCCTATCGTGGCATTTATGCATTATTCGTCCATCGCAATATAAGAAAACAAATATAACCAAATAGTTTCGATGTAGTGAAAAGTATTCCTAAAATAAATGAGTTAAAATATACAAATAACTATTGCCATTCCGAAAACTATAATATGCTTTGTTGCAGTACTTTTCCGGAGTGCAATGTACCACTTCCATATAAGGTATGAACTGCAGCACGGACCTTCTCATCTCTGCAGGGGATTGGCTCTGCTTGAACCACTTTTGTGACATCAGAGTGTACAAGACACGTCAGAGTGAACAGTCCTTGACCAATAAGAAAAGTAAGGTGCAATTCCTCTGTTCAACCCATATGGTTACCGTAAACACGTTTTTAGACCAAATATTGCCGATTTAAACTAATACGCACAAATATGTGAAGATTAACACAGACATAGTGCTATAAAACATTTTAGACACATTCTAGGGAGTTTATCAGCTAAAAAAAGTTAATTTGGAGTTTAGTTCCTCTTTAAACAAATGACTGGGGTGGTCGATTTATATACATACAAACATACATACAAACATACATACAAACATGTATGTATGTATGTATGTATGCATGGATACATACATACATATATTCACATGTATGCATGGATAAATACATACATATATTCACATGTATGCATGTGTGCATACATGACTTTTGCAACATGTATGTGTGCATACATGACTTTTGCAACATGTATGTGTGCATACATGACTTTTGCAACATGTATGTGTGCATACATGACTTTTGCAACATGTATGTGTGCATACATGACTTTTGCAACATGTATGTGTGCATACATGACTTTTGCAACATGTATGTGTGCATACATGACTTTTGCAACATGTATGTGTGCATACATGACTTTTGCAACATGTATGTGTGCATACATGACTTTTGCAACATGTATGTGTGCATACATGACTTTTGCAACATGTATGTGTGCATACATACATACATACATACATACATACATACATACATACATACATACATACATACATACATACATACATACATACATACATACATACATACATACATACATACATACATACATACATACATACATACATACATACATACATACATACATACATACATACATACATACATACATACATACATACATACATACATACATACATACATACATACATACATACATACATACATACATACATACATACATACATACATACATACATACATACATACATACATACATACATACATACATACATACATACATACATACATACATACATACATACATACATACATACATACATACATACATACATACATACATACATACATACATACATACATACATACATACATACATACATACATACATACATACATACATACATACATACATACATACATACATACATACATACATACATACATACATACATACATACATACATACATACATACATACATACATACATACATACATACATACATACATACATACATACATACATACATACATACATACATACATACATACATACATACATACATACATACATACATACATACATACATACATACATACATACATACATACATACATACATACATACATACATACATACATACATACATACATACATACATACATACATACATACATACATACATACATACATACATACATACATACATACATACATACATACATACATACATACATACATACATACATACATACATACATACATACATACATACATACATACATACATACATACATACATACATACATACATACATACATACATACATACATACATACATACATACATACATACATACATACATACATACATACATACATACATACATACATACATACATACATACATACATACATACATACATACATACATACATACATACATACATACATACATACATACATACATACATACATACATACATACATACATACATACATACATACATACATACATACATACATACATACATACATACATACATACATACATACATACATACATACATACATACATACATACATACATACATACATACATACATACATACATACATACATACATACATACATACATACATACATACATACATACATACATACATACATACATACATACATACATACATACATACATACATACATACATACATACATACATACATACATACATACATACATACATACATACATACATACATACATACATACATACATACATACATACATACATACATACATACATACATACATACATACATACATACATACATACATACATACATACATACATACATACATACATACATACATACATACATACATACATACATACATACATACATACATACATACATACATACATACATACATACATACATACATACATACATACATACATACATACATACATACATACATACATACATACATACATACATACATACATACATACATACATACATACATACATACATACATACATACATACATACATACATACATACATACATACATACATACATACATACATACATACATACATACATACATACATACATACATACATACATACATACATACATACATACATACATACATACATACATACATACATACATACATACATACATACATACATACATACATACATACATACATACATACATACATACATACATACATACATACATACATACATACATACATACATACATACATACATACATACATACATACATACATACATACATACATACATACATACATACATACATACATACATACATACATACATACATACATACATACATACATACATACATACATACATACATACATACATACATACATACATACCGGTACATACCGGTACATATATATATATTTGGCAGCACGGTGGCACAACTGGTAGAGCTGCTGCCTCTCACACCCACACACATATACAGTATATACTTTGTATGTATATATGGTGGTGGCCATCTTGGATTTTGACATGGCAACTCAATTTTCCAAAGGAACCTTTCTTACACGTAGATACAGACGCACACTAAAAACAGACGTTGGCTTGTTGCTTATAATTCCAGTTATCCAGCTCACAAGGTTTACATACTGTATGTATGGTGGTGGCCATCTTGGATTTTGATTTGCTAACGTCTAGATCAGGGCTATTCAACTGGCGGCCCGGGGGCCAAATCAGGCCCATGGGTGTCCTCAGTTCGGCCCATCAATTGGTTCATTTCTAAATTAAACTTGATTTTAAATCGTAATACAACCTTACTTAATGAAAACAACTGCTGGATGTCCAGCCCCTGAGCTCTTGGCTTTTCAGTAGCTGTGGCCCCCTGAGCAATTGAGTTGAATTGCCCTGGTCTGTATGCAGCCACATAACTAAATGGAAATCAGTACCTCACTTAATTTTCAAGTAATTGTGCTCACAACAGCATGGACAGATAGACGGAAGGTAGTTCCAATTCACCCTTTTTGCTCTGCGACAGGGGATAAAAATACATTGCAATTCTTGAAATGCTCTAAAATACATGTGGTAGATTTGCAACATCACAAACCCTTCTAGGCAGTTGGTAATAATGTATACAGTGGTATTTTTGAGGAAGGTTGGATGGTTTTAAAAATGGATACCAACCATCTCAAATACTTAAGGGGAAAACAGAGCCATGGGAGCAGGAGCATAGAAAACAGAGTTTAGCTTGGGACCACAGAGAGGTGAAAGGGACCATCTTCTCATACTACGCAGAGTTTGGCAATTACTTGTGACAGCGGTTTGCACCAAGACGGGGAAAAGATTGATCCAGACAAGCAAGACCCTGTTTGCTTTGTTAAAAGTAATTAATCACTGTGGCCACAGTGGAGCGGTGCCTCGAGTGCTTTAGCTATGCCACTGAGTGAGTCAGGACATCTGAGTGTGTGAAGCCATGTGTGGAAGCAAGTGTGTAACATATAATCTGGCATACATCGCCAAGAAAGTCAGATGAAAAATGAGGCAGGGTGTTGGAGAGAAATTTTAATGTAAAGAAAAAAATGGCACATGGAATAAGGAGCGAGGGGAGAGATGAGCATAACCGTGGCGCCCATTTATCCTTATACCTGCACTCAAGAGAACCAATAATGCAATCCATCATTAAAGCCTCGAACACCAACTGAGCAAAGAAGAGAATCTCAAGTTTAAAGAGGTAGAAATAAAGAAAAATTCAGAAGGGTCTCTGCTCATAGCAGCCATCTTTAATCAAAAGGCAAATACAGCATCAGTCTTTTTTAGTTATTTATTTATTTATTTAGACACCTTCCTCCTACTCAACATTGCAGAGCCACTGAAGAGACATGTTTCCCTCGTGTTAGGCTGCGCCTGCTAGACAGCTGTCAATCAAACTGACCAGAATTTTGTTCTATTCACTGCTAACATTTTTGAGCATGTTGCAGAAGCTGCAGCCAAGAGGGAAAAACTGATGATAAAAACATTGTGAACATGCTATAATCCCTGTAGATAATACGGTACACACTGGCCTAAAGCTCCCACCTCCCCACCCTAACACTGCAGAGATAACAGCAGCAGGAGCCCAAAGCCACGAAGACACAACACTGATCAATAAAAGAGCACACACACAACACTCACAGAGGGGAGCAGTTATCATGCTGTAGCTGGGGGTCTTAGGGGAATGGGTGTACTGGGCAATGGGAAAATTAGAAGTGAAAACGTGAGTGGAGCAGAAAAAATATCAAGACTGAAGAGAGGGTGGGGCTAAAGAAAACGATGGGCTGGTTTTAGTGTCATATTTCTCTTTGTAAGCCGGAGAGTTAGAAGGGCAGCAGCTGCAGCAGTGAAATGGCCGTGCGCAGATAAAGCACTCATTGAAGTGTTGGTTGTGCAGCCGCGGGCCCCACCGTACGGACCTTAATAGAAACAGAAACCAGGGACCCTTCTATGTCAGAGCCACGGCTGAGCAGAATACTAAATCCTTCCCTTGCGCTAATGATCACCCCAAGCAAGGTGCAGGAGTGCATCACCCGTTTGCAAATGAACATCAGGAAACCTGCAATTTCAAATTAGCACATTGTCGGTACCTGCTAATCCACGCTCACAACTCTGTGGTGCGAAACCTGGAGGACATCATTTGGCTAGTAAAAGCACAATTCTCTGGTAAATGCTAAATACTAAAGGTCTTGCGATTCTCCGAGTTGACATCTTGCTTTATCATAATAATACCACAATTCACCTGATTATAGACTAGCAAGGCAGAGACGTTTAAAACAGTGCGTGGTGTGATAAAAAGAGGAAAGACACAGAACGGCCAAGGAGTGTGAAAAATTTGGCCTGATTCCCTGTGAGCGATGACCCTGGATGATATGGGCAATACTGCCATCATCATTTACTAAAGCCACCAACCCTCAATAAGAAACTAGGCTATAACTTGCAGACACACACACACACACTTTGGTCTTCTACCTTAGATATAAGAATGACATCATGATATACAAATATGTGAGTTTTACTGTAAAGCAATAGTTCAAGTGGGGTTCTGTGAAAAAGTTAAATGGTAAGTGGACTGAAGTTAGAGCTTTTCTTGACCTCTCAAAGTGCTTTAACACTTACCATTGCACGGACACATGCACACAGAAGCACAGACCAGGGTAAACATGGGGTTTTGTGCCTTGCTCAAGGACACTTTTTCATATAGTGGTAGAAGACTAACCATCAGATCCAAAGAAACACAAACAACCAAACAACATAGTCATGGGAAGACAGGGTGTCTGAGGCTGCAGCCTCATGAGAGGCGCTGCCTTTTGTTGTTAGATAAGGTAAAGAGAACATGAGAGGAAAAAAATCATATCTCACACTGTATCACTAACAGGACAAAGTGTGAGGTTGCAAAAGAACCTCAGCAAAAAACAAAACAAAAACAAACAAAGAAATCAACATACAGATGAAACAATTAGATACATGTGGAGTGGGTAAGGGTTAAGTGTGTGTGTGGGTGGGTGGTGGGGAGCGAAGGTGGTGGGTAGAGGGGAGTGTGAGCTGTGCAAACGAGTGTATGCATGTGAGCGTTTGTAAGTAAGTCCATGAACACTGTCCGAGACAGGTCCATAGATGTCCTAGGGGAAGGGAACGATTAGTGGGAGCAGAGCATCTTGTTCGTATAACATCCAGGAGAATTTGAGATAGTCAGCTTCCAAGGCAGACACAGGGAAGCCAGATTCGGATAATAACAGTTGTTTTGGGGCAGGTTGACTCAGTTGATTTTCGTCTGCCTTACAGTTCCACTGATGCATCTCAATGGCAAATCCAAATGGCCAAATTTTGTGGTCAGCACCGCTGAGCCGAGCTTGTAACTTCTCCGAGGTCGATTCCTTCCTACCAGCGAGATTCAGGAGTCGCAAGTAGCCTGCGATTCTCAGCAGAAATCACGTCCAGCTAACAGCTCAGTTCACACAGAATTTCAGTCTGTGTTCACAGCACATTCCTTCACATAGGCCAGGCAGCTTTACAATTGCAAGAACAGCTGACAACGTTTTTTCAAATTTGTTGATATGACAGGTAACCACCAACTCCAAAAAGCAGAAATCATGTTATCATAAATCCAATTATGTACACATATTCAACGTCCTCGACTGACATTATGAACAGACACATGAGCTTCCATTGCTCCCAGGAATCCATCATGTTTAGCCTTTCATTTCTACGCAGATGATTGTCAAATTTACTTCCCCCTGAGGCACAGAGGCTCAGGCTCTATTCAACCCCTTCTTGACTGCCTGGCCGACATCCATGATTGGATGGTTTCAAACTTCTCAAGTTTCAATGAGAAGAAGTCTGAAGTCATGTTGTTCCATCCAAATGGCTCATCCACGAACCACGACATTGACCTTCTCTCTCTAGCCCCGCTAAAGAAACAAAGGGTCACTAATCTGGGGGTGATAATGGACCCTTCTCTGAAACTTAACAGTCATGTAAACATGATTGTTAAATCCTGCTTTTTTCAGCTGAGGCGGCTGTCTAAGCTGAAGCCCATACTATCCAGAAAGAACCTGGAGACAGTAATCCATGCTTTCATAACATCGAGGCTCGATTACTGCAATTCACTTCTGTTTGGAATCAGTCAGTCCTCCATTGCACGGCTACAGCTGGTCCAGAATGCTGCAGCCCGATTCTTAACTGGTACAGGCCATAGAGAGCACATCACACCAGTTTTGGCCTCCCTGCACTGGCTACCCATTCACCTTCGGATCCAGTTTAAAATACTCATGAATGTTTTTAAATCTCTGTTCTGCTTCATCTTATCTCACTGACCTTCTGCAGCCATATGTCCCACCGCGCTCTCTGAGGTCAGCAGACCAGATGCTTCTTTCAATCCCAGATACTCGCTGTAAGCTCAGAGGTGACAGGGCCTTCTCAGTTGCATGTCCAAGACTGTGGAATGAGTTGCCACTGAGTGTCAGGCAGGCTCCCTCACTCACAGTCTTTAAGTCTCACATGAAAACCCACTTCTATTCTCTCGCCTTTAACACAGTGTGATTTGTTTTGATCCTCTCTGTACTATACATTGTTCGCCATTTTAGTTAGTTTCTGTTGCTATTTGTATCTATATTTTTATTTTATGTTTTCCTGTCTGTTGTGCTTGTTTGTTTCTATTGTGCAGCACTTTGGTTGGCCTTGTTGCTGTTTTAAGTGCTCTATAAATAAATTGATATGGTATGGTATGTATCTGGCTGCAACTCATTGGGGCAGGAGGGCTCCCTTTTGCCCTGTCTTCTCAGTGAAAAAAATGTGATCAATTGCATTGAGAGACCAGCTGACTAGATCTATAATTTACAATTCGGAAGATATGCAAAGAGAAGCTCCGAAGGTTCACAGGACAAGGGGCAGAAGCAGGGGAAGGAGCAGGAGGAAAAAGTGTCCGCCTTCACCGAGAGCAAGAAGGAAAGAACAAAACAAACAACATAAGACACTCATTATTCATAACCTTACCGCTATCTCCTGATGCATGCTCAATAATCCAGGTAGAAAAATCTAAAAAAGCTAAGTGTGGTCCTCTGGACTTTCATTTTGTTTTGTTTTGTTTTTTGAATGTCCAGAGAACCAGACTTAGCTTTTTTAGACTTGCTGCTATCTCTTTACTCACAGTATAAAAAGCATAACTGTTCATCTTTAATGCCTATCGTCAAAGGGCAAAGGTGGATGAAATTGAACTGGGATAGTTAGACTTTTTATTATTCGTGTCATTCTTGTTACCATTTTGGCTTTGTTTCATTGTATGTACCTGCTCGTGACAGGTGCACACAGGTGCTTTGCTTTACTCTAAAATGTGCCTGTGCTCTCCCTGCTTCAAAAAGTGTTACCACTGTAGATATTTCCTAAGTGTTTTCTAACACTATCTCCCTGCATCATTTATCAAGTTGTGGCATAAAGATAACATCCTGCTCTAAGTCATCTCCTGGTGCTACTCTATGAATAAACTTCCTAATATCATCCAGTGATGGCTCATTATGTTGGCCTATCAAGCTGAGTTTCTTTTAAAACCGTTTTCTCTCTTGGGAAAAATAAATAAATAAATAAATAAATAAATAAATAAAAATACCACACTGCAATGCTTTCAATGCTGCTAGATTAAGCACCCTGTTTAAAACATCTTTCTGCTGCTTTTTCCCCAGAGCTTGCGATGATGAAGAGAGCTTTCGAGTGTTCAGAGAGAATTTCATTCAACCTGTCGTGCTTTGTGCTCCCCCAGGGTATTTTTTACTCCTGTCAGGGGTCTGAAAGCTAAACAACCCTGAGGAGTGGGCCAAGGAGCCACTCATCTACTGTACAAACATGGTAAGCACAGACAGGATGGAGCAGCAGGCTGTTTACAAGGCTAAGCAAGCACATAGATTACTCCTGGTGACTCTCAGAGTCTCGTGGATAAAACTGCATTTTACATAAAACTGTGAGCTGAGTGAATTATGGTCTTTTTTTACTTATTGGAACTGAAAAAAATTAATATGCATTAACATTTTTAAGGCCTTGTATTCCTTGAAGAAATGCCAACGATGGCTTTATGTAAAAAAAATTAATTAAAAAAAGACAAAGTTGTAGCAGTTTTAGTCTCTATAATAATGTTTATGCCATTATGTCATACTCAGAGTATGTACTATTAATGACTTTTGACAATTATCGCATTCAATTTTAGTTTAGCATCAGTAAAAAATTATGAATTATAAGTACGGTATTTATAGACATGGCTGTGGACTGGCTCCAAATGTTAATTATTTGTAGTTAACCAAAAGGTAATCTGTTGTAGATCCAATACTTCTTTCTACAAGTTTTATTGAAATTCACCTGTTGGTTCATTAGCTATTTTGATCACAGATAGACACACAAACACACACACACACCCAGACGTGAGCAAAACATCATCTTCTGCCTTCACCTTTGGGCAGCGGGGAATAATAGGCGGACCTAAACAAGAAGTATCAAACCCATTCCAATATAGCAGAGGTGAAAACAAAAATCATTTTCATCAAAAGGGCACAGAAATTTGTAGCACTGAATAAACAATAACAATAACTGTGTTTGGTGTGAACTGTTTTAAATGAAAGTGCCTCCTTGTATTCACACACCTTTAAAATGTGTGCCTATGAACGTGACATACTTCGATCACTGAGTTGTCTTATTAAAGTTGTTGCCTGGAGAAACCAGAATAATTACTATTCCCTCACAACACCTTTTGGACTTTGGGCCAGATCTGATGTGCTGCTCCAAATGTCACACACCTCAGCTGGCAATTAAACAGCATTCTCCCTCAGCAGCTGTTTTAATAGGCTCCTCCTGCTAAAAAATAAAAGCTGCAAGGCACTCTTGTTTCAAAGCACACAAAAAAAAAACACATGGGTTTTAAAATTATAAACCCCTCAAATAATTCATGTATAATTTGCAGCTATTCACAAATTATTAAAATTCAATTAAAGCATGAAAATTATGTCCGATTAATTTTCCGAGCAATAATTAAAACAACAAGCAGGCTTCAGTTGAACTTATTTAGGCTGCAATGATTCTGTAGCAACAAGAATATTTTTTGTCTGTTTTTAGAAAAAGGCTTGCATCTAAAGTCTGATCCATGTGTTTGCTCTGGTGTGAAAAAGCATGAAAAAGATGGGGGGAAAAAACAGAGGATTTCAGGAGAAAAAGAAAAAACAAAAAGAACAAAATAAACACCTATTTTTGCTAAGCATTTTCCCAAAATGCAATTAGTTTTACAAAGCATTAAATGTTTCAGTTTAAATTAAGCATAAATGAAAAACAGTTTCTAATTAAATGCTTAGTTTAAAAAAATATATGTTTTTAGATTGTGTGTTTTTACATTACTCTGTTGTTGTTTTCAAAAAACTTGCACTTCTTCCACATTTTGTAATGTTTTGGCCAACATGTCATGCATTTTGCATGCATGAGCCATCATACACCCGTATGACAAGTACCATTTAAACTTTTTAAAGATTTTCTGAAACTCTCAGTCATTAACTGCATAAAAAGCAAAGGTTATCGTAGGTTGTGCTAGTTGGAACATGAAAGTTCACATCCCTGCTTTGCACTTCCTGTTCAACAACAGCACAGAAACATCAGGCGATAATTGCCTACTTCTTCTTCTTCTTCTTCTTTCGGCTTTTCCCTTTTCAGGGGTCGCCACAGCGAGTCATCCTCCTCCACCTCACTCTGTCCTCTGCATCCTCTGTCCTCACTCCAACCACCTCCACGTCCTCCCTAACTGCATCCATATATCTCCTCTTTGGTCTCCCTCTTTGTCTTTTTCCTGGCAGCTGCATTTCTAACATCCTTCTACCAATATAACCACTGTCCCTCCTCTGGACATGTCCAAACCATCTCAGTCTGGCCTCCCTAACTTTATCTTCCAGTTTTTCAACATGTGCTGTACCTCTGATGATCTCATTCCTGATCTTATCCATCCTTGTCACTCCTAAGGAGAACCTCAGCATCTTCATTTCTGCCACTTCCAGTTCTTTCTCCTGTCTTTTTGTCAATGCCACTGTCTCCAGACCATACAACATAGCTGGTCTCACCACTGTCTTGTAAACTTTTCCTTTGACCTTTGCTGACACCTTTTTGTCACAAATCACTCCTGAAACTTTTCTCCATCCGCTCCATCCTGCCTGGACTCTCTTTTTCACCTCTTTACCACATTCCCCATTTTCCTGGACAGTGGACCCCAAGTACTTGAAGTCCTGCACCTTTGTGACCTCTGCTCCTTGTAGCCTCCTGCACCTTGACCTCTGCTCCTTGTAGCCTCACTGTTCCACTGGCCTCCCTCTCATTCACACACATGTACTCTGTCTTACTACGACTGACTTTCATTCCTCTTCTTTCAAGAGCATACCTCCACCTCTCCAAGTTCTCTTCCACCTGTTCCCTGTTCTCACCACAGATCACAATGTCATCTGCAAACATCATAGTCCATGGGGATTCCTGCCTGACCTCATCTGTTAGTCGGTCCATCACCAGAGCAAACAAGAAGGGGCTCAGAGCCGATCCTTGATGCAATCCCACCGCCACCTTGAAGCTATCTGTCACTCCCACAGCACATCTCACCACTGTCCTGCTGTCCTCATACATGTCCTGTACCAGTCTAACATACTTTTCTGCCACTCCAGATTTCCTCATGCAATACCACACCTCTTCTCTTGGTACCCTGTCATATGCTTTTTCTAAATCCACAAACACACAATGGAGTTCTTTCTGACCCTCTCTGTACTTCTCTATCAACATCCTCAAAGCAAAGATGGCATCTGTGGTGCTCTTTCTTGGCATGAAACCATACTGCTGCTCACAGATAGTCACATCTTGTCTAAGTCTTGCTTCCACAACTCTCTCCCAGATCTTCATTGTGTGGCTCATCAACTTAATTCCCCTGTAGTTGCTACAACTTTGTACATCACCCTTGTTCTTAAAAATGGGAACCAGCACACTTCTTCTCCATTCTTCAGGCATTTTCTCACCCTCAAATATTCCATTAAATATTTGAGTCAAAAACCTCACTGCCATCTCTCCAAGACATTTCCAAACCTCCACTGGTATGTCATCAGGTCCTACTGCCTTCCCCTTCTTCATTCTTTTCAGAGCTTTCCGGACTTCACCCTCACTAATCTTTCCCACTTCCTGGTCCACAGTTTCTATTACCTCCACTCTTCTTTCTCTTTCATTCTCTTCATTCATTAGCTCCTCAAAGTAATCCTTCCATCTTCCCATCACACTCTCCTCACTTGTTAGAACATTCCCATTCCCATCTTTAATAAGCCTAACCTGCTGCACATCCTTTCCAGCCTGATCCCTCTGTCTTGCCAATCGGTACAAGTCCTTCTCGCCCTCTTTAGTGTCCAGTCTCCCATATAACTCATTGTACGCCCTCTGCTTTGCTTTAGCTACTTCCCTCTTTGCTCTATGTCCCATCTCCTTATATTCCTGTCTCCTCTCTTCAGTCCTCTCACTGTCATATTTCTTCTTGGCTAATCTCTTTCTTTGAATGGCGTCCTGCACTTCACTATTCCACCACCAGGTTTCTTTATCATCCATTCTCTGTCCAGATGACACACCAAGTACCTTCCTACCGGTCTCTCTAATTACTGTTGCTGTAGTAGCCCAGTCACTTGGAAACTCTTTCTTACCACCCAGAGCCTTTAACAGCTCGTCTCTGAATTTCTCACAACATTCTTCCTTCTTTAGCTTCCACCATTTGGTCTTCTTTTCTGGTTTTACTCTTTTTCTCTTCTTCGCAACAACAGTCATTCTACACACAACCATCCGATGCTGTTTGGCCACGCTCTCCCCTGCTACAACTTTACAGTCTCCAATCTCTCTCAGGTTTCCTCTTCTACACAGAATGTAGTCGACTTGTGTACTCCTTCCTCCACTCTTATAGGTCACTCTATGTTCCTCCCTCTTTTGGAAATAGGTATTGACTATAGCCATTTCCATTCTCTTGGCAAAATCCACCACCATCTGTCCTTCCTGGTTTCTTTCCTTGACACCAAACCTACCCATCACTTCCTCATCCCCTCTGTTTCCTTCACCAACATGTCCATTCAGGTCTGCTCCAATCACCACTCTTTCCTCCCTGGGAATACTCTCTATCACTTCATCCAAATCTTTCCAAAATTCATCTTTCTCCTCCCCATCACATCCAACCTGTGGAGCATAACCACTTACTATGTTTAGCATCAGACCTTCTACTTCTACCTTTAGACACATCACCCTATCTGACACTCTCTTCACATCTACTACATTCTTTGCCAACTCCTCCTTCAGGACCACCCCTACTCCATTTCTCTTTCTATCCACACCATGGTAAAACAGTTTGAACCCTGCTCCAATACTGCGAGCCTTGCTGCCCTTCCACTTGGTCTCTTGGACACATAAAACATCTACCTTTCTTCTCTGCATCATGTCAGCCAGCTCTCTACCTTTGTCTGTCATTGTCCCCACATTTAGAGTTGCAACCCTCAGTCCTACATTCTTCACTTTCCTCCTCTCCCTCTGTCTCCTGACACGTTTATATGGAGACAGGACGATGGCAAAATGGGCGTGGACAAATACAGAAGGGGCGTGAACAAATACAGATCTCGCGAGAGCAAATACATGCCTAGAGGGAGCAAATTACTCTCGTGCGAGCGCAAATCAGCCCTGCGCGCGCAATGGGGATGAGCGCGAGCGTAGAAAAGAGATCCAAGCGCGCGCACGTGCGCTCGGAGGACAACTACTTGCTCTCGCGTGCAAAATGTATCTACTGACAGACTCTCCCTCTCGCTCACGGTTCAGACTTTTGGCAGCCAGTGGGAGGATCCAGACCACGACACATGATTGGCTGCAGTCTTCCTGTCCTCTGTGATTGGGTGTAACACTTCCTGAACCTGAAAATGTAAAATACTGTAAATAGATACCTCTGGACTATTGAGAATGAACTTTCTTGTTAAATAAATAGATTTATCTAAATATACTTCAAGTACATTGTTATAAAATATATTTTGTTGCACTTTATGAAGTACTATTTTTTGCTAAATATAAAATACATTTCAATCAAATATATTTCTAAAAGGAATCTTCATATAAACTTTTTAACTGCACGTTTCATTCAACCTTTATTTATGCATCTCATTGAGCCTCGAGGACTCATTTACAAGAGAGACCTGGCTACAAACAAAGAATGATGACAACAGTGACAACAATAGACAGTTAAAAGAGGCATACAGATTTTTTTAACAAATTAAAATAAGATGGCAAAAACAGCTAGATTATAAGGTGAATGTGGAAAAGTAAAAACAGGAACTTTAGAACAATGTGTGTGATCACTGGTCAGTGGAAGTTCTGCTGTTCTTCTCATTTGGTTCTGGGCGATGGTTGGAACCTCCTTCAGTCTCACACGGCCTGACTGTGTCTTTGTGAAGTGCCCTCTCACAAAATGTGCCTGTAGAGTGATACTAGTTTATTTCCTTGCACATTTCTTTCACAGATAAACATTTTGAGCCCTGATTAAAAATGTTTGTGCAGATTAAAGGTGTTGTGACATGATTTTGTAACTATGCATAAAATTGCCCAACATAAATATCTTTTATCATTCAACTATGTTCGTTTTTGCAAACAAACTTATAAATATATTTAATTTTGATTTAAGATTGATTTTAAACTTTGCACCGTGTTTATTCATGGGAAATCCGATTACACACGAATGCACCATCTGTGACGTAGTGTGAGGCAGAGGGCTCTGGTCTCTTTAATAGCGGACAATTTAAAACCTGACATATTTATCAATCTATGTGAAGATTTGAGTTATTTGTCTTCAGTTGTGGGAAGCAGAAAATTGTTTGGGTGATGGAACAAGAAACAGCAGGATCTAATTTAGGACTGATGCTGTATGAGACTTACCATTCAGCCTGAACTTCAGGTGGAGGGAGGCGGGGGTCCAAGGGTGCAGCTTTGTTGCATCCTTCACAAAGTATTTCATCTTTTGGGTCAAATCAATTTTAAATCAAAATTATATATATATATATATATATATA
>JBBPBX010070481.1:0-15185 GCA_038048925.1 Garcialebias charrua | reverse complement strand
TGTCTCTTCATCTATCTGTCTGTCTGTCTGTCTGTCTGTCTGTCTCTTCATCTATCTGTCTGTCTGTCTGTCTGTCTGTCTGTCTGTCTCTT
This sequence comes from Garcialebias charrua, assembly GCA_038048925.1. Taxonomy (NCBI): domain Eukaryota; kingdom Metazoa; phylum Chordata; class Actinopteri; order Cyprinodontiformes; family Rivulidae; genus Garcialebias; species Garcialebias charrua. The sequence continues at coordinate 15,093 of JBBPBX010070481.1, read as the reverse complement.
CATCTCTCTGTCTGTCTGTCTCTTTCTCTCTGTCTTTCTCTCTTTCTCTTCATCCGTCCGTTCGTCTGTCTGTCAAATATCTCAGCATTGCTCTTTTTCTTGAGTATTTTTCCAATGAGCCTTCCTCAACTCTACATGTTGGTAAAATAAGTTTTCTTTTTCAGAAATACCATACCCTTTTATTTATAGAGCACTTAAAACAGCGACAAGACCAAACCAAAGTGCTGCACAAACAAACAAACAACAGGAAACACACACAATGAAGACACACACAATGAAGTACAAAAAATAGACATACAAACATTGCAGATAATAAATAAAATGACCAAACACGGATCAGCTGGTGTTGAAAGTAACAGAATAGTAGTGGGCCTTTAAACGGGATTTGAAAACCGAGAGGGAGGGGGCCTGACTTACGAGAAGCGGTAACTCGTTCCAAAGTCTTGGGCCTGCTACAGAGAAGGCCCTGTGTCACCTCTGCGTTTAAGACGAGTTCCTGGAACTAGAAATAGATCTTGCTTAACGCTGAATGCTAGGAAACGCCTATGCAGTTGACATTATTTATAAGAACACTGCAAGCACCTGCAAGCACCTTGCAGATGTTGGATGTCTACCACAGTGCACTAAGATTCATAACTGGTTGTAAATACCACACCCATCACTGCACTCATACTCTTCTGTCAGTTGGTCATCATTAATTTCACGTAGACTCTCACACTGGTACATTTTCATCTTTAATCACTCCTTGGTCTTCTGCCTTCATATATCTCCTCACATGGCACGTCGTCAGTGCAGTTACGGCGTGCCCTCTCAAGCCCTCATTACCTTCAGCATCCCCTCAGTGTGGACTGAGCTCATCAAAAAAGTATTTTCTTTCTCTGCTCCTGTAACCTGGAACACCTTGCATAAAGACCTGAATCACTCAGCCTTGACCTCTCTAAGGGATTGTAAACAATTGTTAAGTACAATGCAGACATGTTCCTGTTTTTAGTATTTTACCGTGTTTCATAATGTAGCTTAATTTTATTTTCATTTATATCACTACTTTATTTACTTTTCAATTAAACACATTTTATGGCTGTTTATTGTTGTGTGTACCTTATCTGTGGTTTGTTAAAAACCGGTCTCTTGAGAATGGGTCCTCATGACTCAATGACACTAACCTGTATAAATAAAGGTTGAATGAATGGTGAATATTCCTGTGCCTTGTTTACAGTAAAATACAAATTTTGCCTCTTATTTTCAAGGCATTCCTCCTAAAAAGGAATTTTGGATATTTTTTGTAATGGTTTTGATCAATAACTTTAGGCTGTCTCAAGGTCTTTCAAATAACTTTAATGGCCTTAGACTTCTTTTTCAGTCATTTTCAGTTCAGTTCTTGAACCACATGGCAGCATTTTGTGAGGAAAATTTAGAGAGAAGTGAACAAATGGAGGACAAAAGAAGTGTTGCACCTAAAAAAGACATTGTCTGAAAGTCATGTCCCAAAGGAAACTGTTGTGGAAACAAGTTGCTATGTTTAAACATTATATTGAAATCTGAAATATGGTTGTCTATTATTTTCCACGCAACACGAGCTTATCCCTTGAGATTAGAAGCCTTATATGCATGAATAGGTCAGAGCTGAGGTAGTTTGAAATGAACAAATTTTAAAAAATCTCAAAATGGACAGACAATGAAATGAAAACGAGTGGGGGAAAAATAACAGTAAAAGACAGACCCTCAAGAAAACCTGAGGATCTATCTATCAAGATCACTTCAAAAGTTTACAAAAATGTTTGACTCCAAACAAAAAAATAAGGAAAAATAAACATTTTTCACATTTGGATTTTTCCCATTTGGTAAATCCATCCATCCATTATTGTCCGCTTGTTCTGAAGTTGGGTCGTGGGGTCAGCAGCTTGAGCAGGGAGGCCCAGACATGTCTTTCCACAGCCCCTTCTTCCAGCTCTTCTGGAAGAACTCCAAGGTGTTCCCAGGCCAACCAAAAGTTTAGTTTAGTTTAGTTTATTCATTCATTTTATAATAATAAAATACAAAACAATTTACATATATACAATAAGAAAAAGAAAAAATATACAGTATATAAAATGAAAGGCAGCAGATGAAGAAAACAATCTTATTATATCTGCCCCTTATTCTCCAACAAACAATTCAAACAACCAATTTTTTAAATACCAAAACAAAATGAACAACTTATAATTTTTTAATTTATTTTTTTGATTAAATTTATTCATTTTACATCAAGTTCATCAAGTACATCAAGGGAGTTTGCCCAACCAGTTTACATGTGCTTTGTGGACTTGGAAAAGGCATTCGACCGCGTCCCTCGGGGGGTTCTGTGGGGGGTACTCCGGGAGTATGGGGTACCAGGCCCTTTGATAAGGGCTGTTAGGTCCCTGTACGACCGGTGTCAGAGCTTGGTCCGCATTGCCGGCAGTAAAGGCCGAGATACAGTGAAGCAGACTCCGTATACGCGCGTATATGCCCGTATACGCGCGTATACGGAGCCTCTGCTACAGCTCGGCTGATGTTCTCGCGTAGATTCTCGTGTTTTCGCTCCAAATTCTACGTCATTTCCTCCGTACCGTCACTTCCGATCGTCACTTCCGGTAGTTTTTCGCTCCACGGAGAGGACTCAACTGAGCTCGCTGATTGGTCACTTTGACACGCCTACTGAAATGATTGACAGATTTCAGTCAGCTCAAAGTGAAACCTATCGTGAGCAGCTCGCTCAGACTTCTGCGGTGTTCTGATACGGTCTTTCTACTATATATGTTATAAAAAGTTCTCTCAGAAATAAAAATAATAACAGGGAGTGCTTTTCCTGCAGCCCACAGCCCACCAGGGAATATATAAAACATCGCGCACCCAGGTAGGACCTGAATTCATTCATTTCATTCATCGAGTGAACGGAGGAAGAAGCGGTTACTTGACTTTAGGCAAAAAAACAAAAGAAAAGGCCCGATCAGCGATAAAAAAGAGGAATTTATTTCATTTGTGTAACATACAAAACAGTCCGGAGCCGGGGAAGTTTAGGTCAGACACCGCGCATCGCGTATGCGAATCGCGTATGCGTAGTAAAAAAATACCTTTGCGCGTACTTGCCCTGAGGGGCTACGCGGGGCTACGCTGCGTACGGGGCATACGTACGCTGCGTATTGGCGTATCGTGAGGACGCGCGAGTGTATCTCGCCCTTAAGTCAGGCTCGTTTCCAGTGAGAGTTGGACTCCGCCAAGGTTGCCCTTTGTCACCGATTCTGTTCATAACTTTTATGGACAGAATTTCTAGGCGCAGCCAAGGTGTTGAGAGGATCCGTTTTGGTGGCCTTAGAATTGCTTCTCTGTTTTTTGCAGATGATGTGGTCCTATTGGCTTCATCAGATCGTGATCTACAGCTTTCGCTGGAGCGGTTTGCAGCCGAGTGTGATGCGGCCGGGATGAGGATCAGTTCCTCCAAATCCGAGGCCATGGTCTTGAGCCGGAAAAGGGTAGCATGCCCTCTCCGGGTCGGGGAGGAGGTCCTGCCCCAAGTGGAGGAGTTTAAGTATCTCGGGGTCTTGTTCACGAATGAGGGAAAACTGGAGCATGAGATCGATAGGCGGATAGGTGCAGCATCCGCAGTGAAGCGGGCGCTGTACCGGTCTGTCGTGGTGAAGAGAGAGCTGAGTCGAAAGGCAAAGCTCTCAATTTACCGATCGATCTACGTTCCCACCCTCATCTATGGTCATGAGCTTTGGGTTGTGACCGAAAGAACGAGATCTCGGATACAAGCGGCTGAAATGAGTTTTCTCCGCAGGGTGTCTGGACTCTCCCTTAGAGATAGGGTGAGAAGCTCAGTCATCCGGGAGGGACTCGGAGTAGAGCCGCTGCTTCTCCACATCGAGAGGAGCCAGTTGAGGTGGCTCGGGCATCTGGTTAGGATGCCTCCTGGACGCCTCCCTGGTGAGGTGTTCCGGGCATGTCCCACCGGGAGGAGACCCAGAGGAAGACCCAGGACACGCTGGAGGGACTATGTTTCTCGGCTGGCCTGGGAACGCCTTGGGATTCCCCCAGAGGAGCTGCTCCAAGTGGCTGGGGAGAGGGAAGTCTGGGCCTCCCTACTTAGGCTGCTACCCCCGCGACCCGACCCCGGATAAGCGGAAGAAAATGGATGGATGGATGGATATAAAAACAACAATTAAATACAGTGGTATTAGAGCAGTGTTTTTCAACCACTGTGCCTAGGCACACTAGTGTGCCGCGAGTGATCGTCAGGTGTGCCTTGGAAATTATCAAAAAAGCCCCCCCCCCTTTCTACAACCTCTTTAAATTTAAGACCACATTGTTGTGGTACTGTTCGGGTGTATTTTTGAAGACATGTTAAGTGCAATTTGAAATAAGAAATATAAAATATGATAAAAATACATTTTTGTGTTTATTTCATTCCTATTCAAGACACTTTGATAAGAATGACTATATATTTAATATGGTAGGCAGATACATGTATCTATGTTTACAATTTTGGTGGTGTGCCTCGGGATTTTTTTCAATGAAAACACTGTGCCTTGGCTCAAAAAAGGTTGAAAAACACTGATATAAAAGACAAAATGAAAGGAGGCAGAGTGAAGAAATAATCTTATAGTATCTGCCCCTTTTTTTTCTCTCCAAAAAACAAAAAATACAAAAGCAAACTCAATCCAAACAATTAACTCAAGCAATGTTTTCCAAGTAATTGAATAAAAAAAAACTTCATTTGTTGACTAGAAAATTACTAATACTGTAGAATGGATTTACACTAGACTGAGGAACAGCTTCTACCCTGAGGCTGTTAGACTCATGAATAAATAAATAATAAGAATAAACACTGCAAAATATCACATCATGCTGATGCTGATCTGTTTTCTTGTTGCTGTGTTCATTTGTGACCATCTGCTCATACAGACTCATGTTCGTGCTGCTGTTTATAATGATGTTTTTCTACTACATTAGGGCTTAGTGTATTACTAGTTGATGTTTTTCTTAGTTAATCCTAGATGTTATTACTGTTTTTCTCTTGCATTTGTTGTTGGATGTAACTGGGACCCTGTGTACATAATCTCGTTTTCATCACATGTACTACATGCGGTGCAAATGACAATAAAGACTCTCTGACTCTGACTCTCTGATTTAACTAAAGATTTTTGTATTTTGTTAACAACTTAGATTTGATCATTTTTTTAAACACAAGCATAGATTTAGCATATTTAACATTGTTTTCCAAATTGTTCCATAAATCAATTCCCTGTATCTAAACAGTCCGACCCTTCAAACTGGTCCTATACTGAGGTTTTGCAAAAATCTCAGTTCCCTTGAGACTATAACAAGACCTTCTCTTGACATAAAACATTTGAAAGTTTGGAGGCAGTAAGTTGTTTTGAGCTCTATACATAACATGTAATTGGTTTTTCCAAGATTCAGTGATAGCTTGTTTAATTTAAACCAGGTTTGTATTTTAGCAAATTCCATTGTTATCAACGCAGTCATTTGTTCAAAGTCACTACCAAAATAAAAGAAGGTAGTATCATCAGCAAACAAGATAATTTAGCAGTCCAGACACGTCACTAAATAATTTACATATAAAATAAACAACTTTGGTCAGAGTATCGAGCCTTGTGGGACTCCACATGTAATTCAGAGTCAGAGTCAGAGAGTCTTTATTGTCATTTGCACCGCATGTGGTACATGAGATGAAAACGAGATTATGTACACGAGGTCCCAGTTACATCCAACAACAATGAAAGAGAAAAACAGTAATAACATCTAGAACTAACTAAGAAAAGCATCAACTAGTAATACACTAAGCCTAATATAGTGGGAATAAACAGCAGCACGAACATGAGTTTGTATGAGCAGATGGTCACAGATGAATACAGCAACAAGAAAACAGATCAGCATCAGCATGATGTGATATTTTGCAGTGTTTATTTTTTATTTTATTTTTATTTATTCATGAGTCTAACAGCCTCAGGGTAGAAGCTGTTCCTCAGTCTAGTGGTTCTACATTTGATGCTCCTCAACCTCCGTCCTGAGGGGAGTGGGGCAAAGAGTGAGTGTGCTGGGTGAGTGAGGTCTTTCATGATGCAGGTGGCTCTTTTCCTGCATCTGGAGGTGTAAATGTCTGTGATGGTGGGGAGACTGACTCCAACAGACTTCTGTGCAGCCTTCACCACTCTCTGCAGAGCTTTCCTCTCTTCAACTGTGCAGCCTCCATGCCACACGTTGATGCTGGAGCACAGGATGCTCTCCACTGCACACCTGTAGAAGGAGGTGAGGACTGGGCTGCTCAGACCAGCTCGTCTCAGCCGTCTGAGGAAGTAGAGTCTCTGATGACCTTTCTTGATCAGGCTGGTGGTGTTGTTGCTCCAGCTGAGGTTATCATTCATGTGTACACCCAAGTATTTGTAGCTGGAGACCACTTCCACTGCAGACCCACCTATTTTCAGTGGGGCATGGTTGTGTTTGTTCCTTCTGAAGTCCACAATCATCTCCTTTGTCTTCTTCACATTCATGTGAAGATTGTTCTCTTTGCACCAGCTCTCCAGGTGTTCCACCTCCTGTCTGTAGCTGGACTCATCATTGTTTGTGATGCATCCCACCACCGCTGTATCATCTGCAAACTTAACAATATGACAGCCTGGAAGTGTGGCTGTACAATCATATGTGAGCAGAGTGAACAGAAGGGGGCTCAGCACACATCCCTGAGGAGAGCCAGTGCTAAGGGTTATGGTGGAGGAGGAGAAGTTGTGGATCTTCACGGACTGTGGTCTGTCTGTTAAGAAGTCTAGTACCCAGTTACAAATAGAGGGGCTTAGTCCAAGTGTAGATAGTTTGTCTATCAGAGTTTGGGGGATCATGGTGTTGAAGGCAGATGTGAAGTCCACAAAGAGCAGACGCACGTATGAGTCTTTCTGATCCAGGTGGGTGAGAGCAGTGTGGACCACGGAAGAAATGGCGTCCTCTGTTGATCGGTTCTCACGGTATGCGTATTGATGAGGGTCCTCATTGATGTTGACGGTTGCCTTGATGTGGGACATGACCAGTTTCTCAAAACATTTAGCGACTATCGGGGTGAGGGCCACCGGTCTATAGTCATTCAGACCAGTCACTGTGGAGCTCTTTGGGACTGGGATGATGGTCGCGGTCTTCAGGCAGGTGGGAACTAACTCCAGTGCAAGTGAGGTGGTGAAGATGTCAGCCAGCACCTCACAGAGCTGGTCCGCACATTCCTTCAGAACTTTCCCTGGGATGTTGTCTGGTCCGGTTGCTTTATGAGGATTAATCTTTCTGAGACTGCCTCTCACTTCTGCTGCGGACACCCTGAGATGCTCTTCATCTGGTGATGAGGTGAGTCTGGTGCTAGCAGGTCTGTTTGGATCATCAAAACGTGCATAAAACTTATTGAGGGCATCAGGCAGAGATGGGTCCCTGGGGCATTGTTTGTTTTTGCCTTTGTAATCTGTTATGCATTTAATACCCTTCCACATGCTCCGTGGGTCTTGTGAGGTGAACTGTCCCTCGATCCTCTGTGCATACGTGGCCTTGGCCTTCTTAATGCCATCCTTCAGTTCATTCCTGCTTTTCCTCAGCTCCACTTTATCTCCTGACTTGAATGCAGTGTCTCTGGCTGCTAACAAGGCGTGAACTTCTCTATTTAACCAGGGTTTCCGGTTTGGGTAGGATTTCACATATTTTTTTATGGATACATTCTCAGAGCATGTACTGATGTAACCCAGGACTGAGGAAGCATACAGTTCCATGTCCACTGAACTTCCATCAGTAGCTGCTTCCCTGAAAACAGACCAGTTTGTCCTCTCAAAACAGTCTCTCAACAAGGGGGAACTATCTTGAGGCCAGATTGTTATTTGTCTTTGTTCCGGCTTGGACCGCCTGAGTGGAGGGAGTTCTCTTGGCGCCAGGATCAGAGACTCGTGGTCTGAAGCTCCGAGCGCTGGGCGTGTCTTCGCCGTGTATGCCCCCTTTACATTTGTAAAGACTTGGTCGAGTGTTTTATCTCCTCTCGTAGCTGCGAAGACGTTCTTATTGAAGGCTGGGAGGGACATCTGAAGATCAACGTGATTGACGTCCCCGCAAACAATGAAAAGCCCCTCAGGATATTTACACTGCAGCGAGGTGAGTAAGTCATGAATCTCTCCCTGGGCGTCGTTAGCATTAGCATCAGGGGCTATGTAAATAACGCTGATTATGATCACTGAATAGTCACGTGGCATATAATGCGGCCGACACCTAACTGTGATCAACTCCACGGCAGCTGAACAAGCTCTTTTTATCACGGAACAGTTCGTGCACCAATCTTTGTGTACGTAAATACAAACACCGCCACCTCGCGTTTTCCCCGTAGTCTCGGTGCACCGGTCTGTTCTGAAAAATAGCCTTTCGTCCAGCTCGTAAACAGAGTCAGGAGTGTCTTCAGAAATCCACGTTTCCGTAAGACAAAGCACAGAACATCTTCTCATCTCCTCCGACGTGGTCACCCTCAAACGAAGTAGATCCATCTTGTTGTCGAGCGAGCGAACGTTAGACAGAAAAAGAGCCGGCATCGGGGGTTTACCGGTTTTAGCGTCTGCCCGCATTCTCGTCATAATTCCTGCACGACAACCTCTCTTCTTTTCACGAGAGCATCGCTTTCTTTTCTTTCCCCTGGATCGCATCTGTTTCCAGAAGGACGTTCTTAGCAGCTCCAATCTTCCGAGCTCTGATTTGAGTTCGTTGCTGATTTCAGCTGTGCCCTGTGGTAAATCCGCTCCGATTCTTAACAGTTCAGTTCGGCTGTAATTCACCCGCAAAAAACGCGCAGAGTCAGGTACAAAAACACTATTAAAATTACTAAAAACTAGAGATGATCCGGGAACTCGTGAAGCTGCGGCTGCACTGAGCGCGGCCATCTTGGCTTTGTATTGTACAGAAATCAGATCGTATATCGTCAACATACACAAACTGCTTTCTGTTTGTCAAATAGCTTTGTATCCACTGCAGAGCTCGCCCTCTAATACCATACCTGTTGAGTTTATTGACAAGAATAGTATGGTCAATAGTGTTGAACGCTTTTCTTAAGTCAACAAACAAACTTATACAGTGTTGTTTTTGATCAATGGCTGTGGTGATTTTTTCTGTTAATTCCATAAGTGCCATTGATGTGGAATTTTTCGATCTGAATCCATATTGGCTAGCACTCAAGATGTCGTGTTTTTCAAGAAATATCCAATCTGTTTACAAATACTTTTTCAAGAATTTTTGAGAATTGTGGTAACAGTGAAATGGGTCTATAATTGTCAAAAACACCTTTATCACCGTTTTTAAAAATAGGGATCACTTTAGCAACTTTCATATTATCAGGAAATATGCCCTCTGAAAGAGACAAGTTACATGTGTAAGTAAATGGTTCAATGACGGGCCTCATGTACAAAGACTTGCGTGGACTTCTTACTGAAACGTGACGTACGGTAGATCTAGAAAACGGCGTACGCACAAAAAAATCCAGATGTATCAAACTGTGCGTACGCCGGAATCCACGCACATTGCTTTTGTACATCACAATCAACGTGGAATTGAGCGCACATGAGAGAGTGGCCGACTCCGCCTTTGACACGCCTCCATATAAATATGCAAATTCATTTAAATATGCCCTGCACCAGAGGAATGTCGTCTTTGCTCTATTGCAAATCATGTCGAAACGTGGAAAAAAGAGGAACTTCACGGACTGTGAACTGGAGACACTTCTGAGTGAGGTAGAGGCACGGAAAAAAGTTTTGTTTGGCACGCTGTCCTCTGGCGTTACAGCTAAGCGCAAAAGGCGTGAGTGGGACAGCCTGTGTGAAGCTGTAAATGCTGTGGGGTCAGAGCAGCGAACACCGGCAGAACTAAAAAAAAAGTGGTCAGATATTAAAGTCTTCAGTCATGGGATTTATTTATTTATTTTTTACATGTACACATTTTATTTTGCCATCAGAGAATGAAACAGAAGACACAGTCTGCTGCCTCAGACTGTGGATGCTCCTCCAGTGTCCCTGGAACGTCTGGCACCACGGGCACATCCAGCACACCCCACCTGCCAGCAGCTGATGTCCGTCCTACTGGCCGTGTTCTGACGACAGCTGTCCTGCAGACACAGCAGGAAATAGTTTCCGGCATTAATGGCATCAATGACCGCCTGGACCAACTGATCGGAGTCCTCGCAGACATTAACAGAACATTAAATGCACTGATTAAGTGATAATGTGTACTTGCCTGTTTTATATATTTGTGAAATAAAAATAATAAATTACAAATGGGCAGAGTCAGATGCTTATCAGTTCGTAATGCGGCGCTTTTGGGTTACTTTGTGTTAATGAACGCAGCAGTGCGCTGGTGAAAGGCGGACGCATTCCACACTTTACGCACGTGTTTATTTGCAGAACCGCTATACACACAGAAACAAACAAGGGCTTGGTAGACTGCTCTGAAACTGCATTTTAACCAGCCATTAACAGAAAGTTGATCACTTGAAGCACTGACTAGTAATGGAACTTCAAAGACAGGGCGACATGTGGGGGCGCACAGGTTCCATGCGCATAAGAGATTATAAGGATGTAAAAAGAAGCCGTGCGTCCATGTGGATGTAATAATTGTTAATCATGTGTGTTTGGTGTGAACAATAATGATTTTCACATCATGAACAGTTTCTCAGAATCACCTCTAAGTGTCGCCAATGGAACCAAAACCACAGAAACGTGCGTACGCCAGCCCTGGAGTTGGCGTGGGGCTGCGCACATTTCCACGTTCAGTTCTGTTTTGATACATACGGAGTTTTGCGTGGAAAATGGCGTACGCAAGGTTTTTGTGCGTACGCACCGTTCATACATGAGGTATTTTTTACAACCACCATATCCATATCAACCCAATCCATAGATCTATTGTCTGCAAATTTTTCAACTATCAGTAGTATTTCCTTATTGTCAATTTCTTGTAGAATCATAGTATCTTCACAGTCTTCAATCAAATGGTTCACATTACCATCAACACTTGGGATTGTATTTGCAAGATTTGGTCCCATATTCACAAAATGGTTATTAAATTAATTTACAATTTCATTTTCATCTTGCATTTCTTCATTGTCTTTCTTGAAAAACTGTGACAAGCTCTAAAAAAGCTAAGTCTGGTCCTCTGGACATTCAACAAAACAAAACAAAACAAAGCAAAACAATTTTTTGTAGAAACGTTTTGTCTTGCGTCCGAAAGACTTCCTCAGTCTGAGGTGCTGTGTTCAGCTCAGTCTTATAAATAGCACCCTCTCACAGTGTTACACAACCAGTTGGCTGATGACAGCCGAAACCGGCTGCTCACATGATCAAGGAGGACCATCAGCCTAACGATGGATCGTTAGCACCCTGATGTGACAAGCTCGTATTATTTTTAAGGATTTTTCAAAACACTGTTCAAAACTCTCCAGGTTCCCTTCATATCACCATTTGTTTTATGTAATAAATCACTATAAAATTCTCTCTTTTGTCTTTTTATAATTCCTGTTAATTTGTTCTTGTATTTTTTATATTTAGTCTCCGCCTCAGGAGTTCTGCATTTCAAGAAACAAGAATACAGATAGTTTTTTTTCTTGCAAGCATTTCTTAAACCTGTCGTCATCCATGGTTGATCTATAGAACGTACTCTCGTATTGTGTTTTTGCACACAATTTTTTTGTACAAGACATCCAAGATATTCATGAACTCATCATAAGATTTGTTTACATCAGTCACATAAACACCTTTCCAGTTTTGTTTACTTCGGTCATCTTTTAATTTATCTAATGCTTTTTGAGACATATTTATTACTATATTTCTTGTTTTTTTTGTGTGTTTTTTTAATTGTTTGTAATACTATTTTCTATATTATAAATTGTGAAAATTGGTAAATGATCACTCAAATCGGCTATCAAAATACCACTTTTTATATTCTCATTTGTTAAGTTTGTGAAAATATTATCAATTATTGTGGAGCTATGTGTTGTTATTCTGGTTGGATTTGATATTAATGGAAATAAATTTAAACTGTACATTGCATGTATGAATGCGTTAATATTGTTTGAATCAGTCTTATTTCCCAGGTCAATGTTGAAGTCACCACACAAGAAAATTGTTTTGTTTCTGCTCTTTTCTAATAACTCCAGGATTTTATCAGATACTAATTCCATATTTGATCCAGGAGATTGATATGCACAGCTTATTATGATGTTTTTGTCTTTTCTATTTATTATTTCTATTGTTATCATTTCCATTAAATTGTCTACAACTATAGACATGTCATTAATTAATTTACATTTTATTTCATTATTAATGAACAGAGCAACTCCTCCATCTTTTTTCTTTTTATTTCTATTCATATGATATAAGTCATATCCTTCTATATAAGCATTGTTTATATTTTCATAATTTAACCATGTTTCGGATAATGTTATTATTGTAAACTTTTTGTTTAATTGCTTCAAATAATCTGTTATCTTTGATATATTTACATTTATACTTCTGCAATTAAAGTGGATAATGGAGAGACCATAGATATATACACTAGATAAGCTGAGGAGGAGTCAGCGGCGTCGTCAAGCGGCAGCCATCTTGCCACAGACAGCAACATTAGCTGCAGCTGTGGAAACCGTATGGAGGTGAGGGATTTATACAAACAAAAATACGCTTAACTCGCTGTAATCTTGACGGATTTACAAACGGTTTATGTTTTTAAAAACGTTATTAACGTGGCTATGATTTCTTTGGTAATCAGACAGCAGTTTCGTCTTTTTTAAAAGGTTTTATTCGTGTTTTGGGTGTCACACTCATCGAGAATGTAGAATTTAAATTCTGTTTTTATTACACCAATAACTATTTTAAAACAAACTAATCTTTTGTCTAAATGACTGTCTTGATCATGACTGTATTTATTAGCAGACTATTAACAAGAGCCTTTGAGGGCTAGCTAGTATTCCAAACATTTCCCCAGCATTCTTAGATCACTAGGAGCTCTTTGTTTTTAACTGAACTAAAGCTGCACATGATTTCCAAGCGGTTTGGTATGTTCAACACTAATTACTGCTTTGTGTTTTACAGAAATACTCTTTGACAAGATGCCTGACTTTTGTGCAGCCTATGGATGCTCCAATAGACGTAACATCAAAACAAGAAACCTTGGGATCACATTTCACCTGTAAGACTCTGTGACAGTATTATTACTTTAATTAGAATAATCATAGTTATATTTTGGATCAGTGCACATTACACGTCACGCTACACACAAAAAATGTGAGATAATATTATTGACATAATATTATACATAATATATATTTACATAATAATGACATATATTTACAGCACTTTGGTTGACCTTGTTGTTGTTTTAAGTGCTCTATAAATAAAATGGTATGGTTTGGTATAAGGCTTGTAAAAGTATCTTTATATAAATTATGATTATGATTCAGTGTTTCTTTTTGATACCATTTTTAATAGCTGTTTTATTGTACCAAAAGTAAATGCAAGCACACCAAAAGTATGATATATGTGTATACTTGTCATTACTATAATTATTATTGTTAATGGGTATTGGCATATGGGTTTATTTTATTCTTCATTACAGTAGTTGTATAAAACTACTGTAGTTATAAGTAATGATCCAAAGTAAAGTAACTACAGTATTCCCAACAGCTACACTTTACCGGTTTTAGTGCATCTCTAATGCTATCTCCTCAGTTGTTCTCACCTCTCTGCATGGAGTTCATAATATGCTCTTTTCTGTCTGCATCACGTTCATAAGATGCTCTTTTCTGGTGATGGTACTTCTTATCTTATCAGGGTGTTTTGCTACAATATATTTGCTGTATTAAAATATGTCTCTGTTCCTGCTCTTGTGTTTAGTCACCGCCACCCCTAAAAAAAGTAAATGTTAAGATCCTAAACTCATAAACTCATTCTTTCTTGGGACCTCTTTGTAATTATACAATATTTGCTTTATTTGATTAAGATTCCTCTCTATCCTGGGATTTATCATCAATATTGACACATTGATGTCAATGGTTCCTGTGCTGCTTGATGAGCAGCGATATATCCTGACCTACAGGTTCAGCCAGGACCACTTGGAGCTTCTCTTTAACTCCATCAGAGCATCTGGTACAATTCATAATTATTTTTTAATTATTTTTTAACACAACACTAAGTGACCGGAACTGTCAGCAACTGTATTGTTTTCAATTTGTTGATCCATGTTTTCTTTTTTTTTTTAGGAAAATACATTTGGTTTGTTTATTTGTTTGAAAAATCGGTGAATATGTAATATACTGTTATATATCTTGTGTCTATTTTAAGGTGGATGGAATAACAACCCTAGTGCCAGCCAGTTCAAGAACATTTTCAGAAAGCTGATGGCCCGGTGTGGTGTTAAACCAAGCATAAAAGGCAATGTGACCGCACAGGATGAGACAGAGTCCCTACCAGTTGAACCAATGTCCTCTGCTGACCAGTTCTACCACATTGACACATCAACAAACCTGTCAGCTGTAGACGGATGCCCAATGTGCCTTACTGCATATGCCACTTTTGCCTCTATAACAACATGAACTACTACCTCATACATACCTGTCAGCTGTAGACGGATCCCAATGTGCCTTACTGCATATGCCACTTTTGCCTCTATAACAACATGAACTACTACCTCATACATATACTGTGTACATTAACTCATATGCTGCTTTGCCACTTTGCAAATGTCAATGCTAGAACCTTTAGTTTATTTTATAGTTATACTGTACTTTTATACTTTTTTACTTTTTATACTACAGTAGTATGCAAAAACTCAGGACAGTATTATGTTCATTAAATGTTTAGTGTTTTAGTTTTAGAGTTGGTGTAAATTTTCATACTCATTTACCACTATGCAAAAACTCAGGACAGTGTTACAGTTTTACTATTTTATGCTTATGTTTATTATTATATGTTTCAGTGTTTTAATGTTTAAATAGTTACTGTTGCACCGAGGGACTGAGAGTCTTGTCACACTATCAGATGTTTATTTCTGTTTGTTTGTTTGTTATTTATACTT
>JBBPBX010070480.1:0-13820 GCA_038048925.1 Garcialebias charrua | reverse complement strand
AACTACTTCACATTATTAGACATTAAACAGTGTATTTTAATTATTGAAATAACAACAACAAAGAACAAATGTAAAAGATTTATTTATAGAAGATTTTATTTTCACTTATTTGTTGCTGTGTACGATTGCACAAAACTTCTGGACCAAGTGGAGTTTCCATCCATCTCCTGGGAGTATGCTGGTGAAGATTCTACAACCTGAGAGTACCTTAACACAGAAATACAACACAAAGGAGGAAAACGATTAAAATGCTGTTCTTGTTTCAGGTTTAAAGCTGTTCTTGTTTCAGGTTTAAAGCAATATTTAACTTGCAGCCCTCTGAGAACCTGAGGGCTGCAGAGAATGTTGTTGTTTTGAGAGCAGGCTCAAGACTCATCTTTTTAACTGCATTTCCTGAACTGGTTCATCTCTGTTCAATCTATACATTTTCCATACTATTTAATTAATAATTACAATAATTACAAATAATTTATTTTGTTAACACTAGTTACAACATTAGTATAGGAAAGTGTTTCAACTACGGGGTCAACTACGACCACCGGCCCGCACCACACTCAGCTATGGGTTGCCTTGCACGGCCAACACCCACAGCCACCAGCTACGCAGTGGGAGCACTAAGACGACCTGTCTGAGTAGTTATTATTAAGATAATAACTACGACCACTGCTATTTTTTGCAGATAACAAGCTGTTGCGCCTTAGTCAAGAGTCTGTAATCTGTTTGTTCGCCATCTTCTGCAACAGTAAACAACAGCACGGGACCGCAGGCAGAAGTAAAAAAAAAAAAGGCTTACGCTATGAATTATGGGTAGTGGCGGGAAGTCAGGAATAAGGTGGATAGGTAAATGCTAAGTCAACAATTTTTTGAGTGTTTACAACTGTGGCATTATTCATGCCCTGAGAGCATGAAACTGATTTGATCATAAGTTAAACAACGCCACCCTGGGAATCTCACCCAGAGAATATTATTGTGACCACTTATTGTGGATTTTCCTTATTATAAAACCCAAGTATAAAATGTTAAAAGGTTGCAATAAGGACACAGGTAAGTTCTGCTGGAAATAAGGAGACAAGATTCAAGAAAATTACAACGTTTATTCAGTTTCAATAACTTTAATTACTGAAGACCTGAATTTAAATAGTTAAAAACAGTGAATGCATTTAACAAAAACTTGTTAAAAAACAATCTAAATTTCAAATGAAACTGAGGCTTACCAATGGGGGAAGTAGTGAGGGATGAGACAACATTCAGTGCAGAGGAAAAGGGATCACCCTGGACTCTTCAACTGAACCAAAATAAAAAAATAAAATACAGCTAACAAATAAAAAAGGTGCTCTCACTAAACACACAAGACCGGACACCACCACCAGGGGTCACCACTGCCGCCACAGAAACCTCAGTCTCTAAAAGAAAAAGAAATAAAAAAAAGAACATTTGTAAATGGTACAATGGCACTACAATGTTGCACTTTATCCACCTAGTAGTGCCATCAATACTCCCAGCAACAGGGGAGATTCAACTTGATAGTTTAAAAATAGTTTAAATATATTTTATAGGTAGTTTAAAAACATTTTATAGTTAGGCAAAACAGCAGCAGCCTCAATCCAAGTGTGTTACTGGGCAGGGACTCATCAAGCGCTGAGATCTGGTAAGTTACCCCACTGCCAAGTAAACAGATCCTCAATTCTGCCTATGTGGTACAGCTTCCTGTCAGTAAACACACAAACGGACAGATCGGTCCAGATATTGGAAGTGCAGCAGAGGAGGCCAGCACGATGCAGACAAAAAGAGCCAGTAGAGTTTGACGCCACGACGCAAATAGCGCCACAACAGGTGAGGGCTTACTTATATGCAGCAGCCGTAATTAGCCTTAAAGTGGCAGTGTACCATTTATGCTGCTACATTATCTTATTGCTTTTAAGGCCCCGCAGGTTCGCTTTGCACAAATCGAAGCATCCGGGACAACTGTTCAATATAACATAATAATTTATTAACAGTTAGTGTGAGACTTTCTTAAAAACATCCTTAAAATTCCATGTTTAGTTAAGTCAAATTATTAGAATTAGCATGCGAAACCACAACAAACTTCTTTCACTCCAACTGAATAAGAGAGAGAAACGCAATTTCGGTCCTGTGTATGTCCTGTACAGTACATATTGCAGATCTGACAATAAAGTTGACTTTGACTTTGACTTTGATAAGCGGACCCAAAAACCCTTTAAACCCCAAAAACATTGAATTACTTCAATAAATACAGATTTACAACAAATATATACAGTTCACCATTCCACCGGTGTGGCACTCGCGTCACACCACTGCGACAGGCAGATGGCCGCACACTCTACGCGCCACTCTACGCGCCACTGCAAGGGGAACAGCTGACGACACCACAGTCCGTGTTTTAACCACTCGTGCAGAGCTTCCCCAAATGGAGTCGCCAAGGAACCAGAGCAAACCCCGGAAGATAAAGCAGCAGTCTCCGGAAACAGAGCAGCAGTGGTCCCGATGTGGGGGGAGACCTAAAGAAAGTTAATTAACTATGTACTCTTCGTACAGCTGCCACAAATGGAGCTTACGATGACAATTGTTTCCTTACCTGCCGGTCTTCACAACCACGTACACACACACACACACACATACTCGCAGCATGAGGGAGCGGAGAAGCGTAGCACCGCTGCTTTTTACCTACACCTCCATTTAGAGTTTCTGTCCGATATCAGCTATAGTGCAGAGAGTGACAACACCTAATAATAATAATAATTAATTCAATTTATAACGCACTTTTCATTACTGAAAATCTCAAAGTGCTACACATATATTGAATGCTACACACATTCATAAACCGGTGGTGGCAGACTACCATGCAAGGTGCTTTCCAGTCCTACCGGGAGCAACTCAGGGTTAAGTGTCTTGCCCAAGGACACAACGACACATGGTGCGGGTCCCGGGAGTCGAACCGCCAACTTTCCGATAGGGAGACGGCTGCCCTTACCACTACGCCATGGCCGACCTACCCAGTGAAGGAATCAACACCGGCCCGCACCACACTCAGCGATGGGTTGCCTTGCACGGCCAACACCCACAACCACCAGCTACGCAGCGGGAGCATGAAGACGACCTGTCTGACTGAATGCGGCAGCCATATACCACGCCCACCGCCAACCAGCCCTTCGCACCCGAGAATTTATGTGATTATGCGCCTTCCTCTACCACCACACAACTAATAACGTGTGTAACACTATTACTGTGATGATAAATATAGAAATATTCATTAGTGAACATTTAATGTGTCTATAATAATCAGATCCTTCCTACTTCCGCTCTCGGCAAAGCAAGTCACATTTCTTTTTGCTCCTCTCCTCCCTAAGTTTTCCTCCTCCCTGCTTGCTTTTTGTCTTGTCTGTAACTCTTCAGCGCTCACTCGAACCAATTTGAGATGGATTTAATTAATTGGGCTGTTTCCTCTATAGATAAAAATTTTTCCACGAAGCGAACCGGGCCAGGAGAAGCGGCTTGCCCCTCCGACACGCACGCAGTGGGGTACATTATGGACTCGTGGAGCGAGTGGAAGCCAATGTGTCTGACCGTTCTGTCTGTCTAAGACGTGGAAGATTTGTGGATTATTTGGATATTGGTGGCAGCTACTCTGTTTTTTGGCGTTGGCGGAGCTGTCTGCTACTGGAAGCTGAGGAAGACTGCGGCAGCTATCAGCGCGCTGGCGAGACTTCCCGATCAGCAAGATTCTCTGATCCGGGCTATGAGCTCTACGTCCCAGCTGTTGTACGAACTGAACCGCACGATGGGAGCAGCGGTGGAGAGCCGCAGACCAGCGGTGCATTTTGGGACTTGTTTACAGCCGTCCGGGCTCGATCAGGGCACAAATGGGGGTTCGTAGCTCGGAACCTCACATGATTCGGCGATTTTGGACCTGAACAGCACCTGGACTTGGAAGGCTGCAGTCAAAGTACACTGTGGCCTGAGCTGAAAATAAACAAAGAAACTACCGTATTCGCCGGTGTATTATACGCAGTATTTTTGCTCATTTGAATGTCCAGCGTATTAAACACCGAAGAGTATTATTTATGGATTTTTTCCCATATTTTTAGACTCATTTTTCGCTCTGATTCTTCGTTTTTCATTTTTGGCGAAAATGGTGCAGTACCAGTTTCGGCCGCTATACGGGCGCTGTAGGCAGCAGCCAGCAGAGGACTCAGAGAGTGAAGAGGAAGAGGGGCCACTTCCAGAAGTTTCTACTTGCTGTGTCCGAAAAAAGACTCCTTTGGTCGGACTGATGACTCTGTCGCTGCCCGCTCCCTGCTGTGGATGTAGCTGTTTTTGTTTGCAAGATACCACTCATAAACCACACCGCGGATTTTTAAATCCAGCTGATTTCACATTTGGTTCAGCTCAGGAGCCCGTCTGCTATAGTGAGGTAAGAAATATATTTTTAAGCGTTTATTTAGCTAAATTTAAAGAAACAAAGCGTCCGGTTTGACCCGCCTGGCGCCTGCATAAAAATCAGCAAACTTTTTTTTTTAATCCAGCTGATTTGAACATTTCGTTAAACTCAGGAGTACGTCTACTATTAAGTCAGCTAAGAAATATATTTTTTAAGCGTTTATTTAGCTAAATTTAAAGAAAGAAAGCGTCCGGTTTGACCCGCCTGGCGCCTGCCTAAAATTCGGCGAACTTTTTTTTAAAAATCCAGCTGATTTGAACATTTCGTTAAGCTCAGAAGCACGTCTGCTATGAAGTCAGCTAAGAAATATATTTTTTCTCGCAAAGAAATAATTGTTTTACCGTGTTTCCTTGTGAAGATCTTCGTACTCGCTTGCTTCTGTCGCCGCCATCTTGATTAGGGCTAATGAGGCGCTGACGCGTCGCGTGGTGATGACGCGTATTAAACACCGGGGCGTATTGTGTACGTTTTTTTCTTGTTTATTGTTAATAATTGGACAAAGCGTATTAAACACCGGAGCGTATTTTCCTCCGGTGAGTACGGTATCTAATCTGGACTCTGAGCGACCTTGAAAGAAGGTTGTCTGAAAATCTTCTCCTGGAGTCGAAAGCTGAGAGAACTCGCTGCCCTCCCCCCAGAGATCTCTGTGTGTGCGTTTGGATGGCGCCGACCTGAGACATCTGCTGACTGTGCTTATCTGAATGTTACTCACGGACTTTAATCTCCTTGCTTGTCATCAAACTGCAACATGTCCTGTCTCTTCGTGCTAAAGCTGGTAGAGTTTTTTGGACTTCATCATAGAGCGTCCTAAAGATAATTTGTGATAGATTCTTTTTTGAATACCATGATTACCCGAGTGTTTGTTTGTTCCTTTTTCCATATCTGATTGTTGGTGGCGCGGTTTCATACTGCTGCGATTTAATAATAATAATAATAACAATTAATTCAATTTATAACGCACTTTTCATTACTGAAAATCTCAAAGTGCTACACATATATTGAATGCTACACACATTCATAAACCGGTGGCGGCAGACTACCATGCAAGGTGCTTTCCAGTCCTACCAGGAGCAACTCAGGGTTAAGTGTCTTGCCCAAGGACACAACGACACATGGTGCGGGTCCCGGGAGTCGAACCGCCAACTTTCCGATCGGGAGACGACTGCCCCTTACCACTACGCCACGGCCGCCCCGATTTTCCGTGCGTGCGTCCCTCTTCGAATGGTGCGTGCATTAATTGCAGAACTTTGTACCTCTGTGCAAATTTGCCAAATAAAGATATATTCTATTCTATATTCTATTCTATTCTATCCTGAAATGTGACGTGCTGATTTTCTTAATAAAGAGCACCAATGATCACATTTAACTGGTTTTGATTAATCACAATGAACATATAAACACAGATATATGGTAGAGCTGCTGCCTCTCAGCGAGAAGGTTGCCGGTTCAAATCCCGGTCCGGGGGCCTTTCTGGGTGGAGTTTGCATGTTCTCCCCGTGCATGCGTGGGTTTCCTCCGGGTACTCCGGTTTCCTCCCACAGACCAAAAAACATGCATGTTAGGCTGATTGGTGACTCTAAATTGACCCTAGGTGTGAGTGAGAGAGTGGATGGTTGTTTGGTGTGAGTGAGACAGGTCCCTCTTGTAAATGAGTCCCCGTGACTCAACGAGGCTAGCCTATATAAATAAAGGTTGAATGAATGAATGAATATCTTTACAGGAGTTGGGGGTATTGTGTGTGTGTGTGTGTGTGTGTGTGAGAAAAAAATGTATATATATATATTTTGTAAATATAGAAGTTAAAAAAAAAGAAAATAAAAAGTCTGTTGGATAAAAGAGGAAACGTTTCTACAATTTTTTACCCATCCAGAGGACCTAATTTAACTATTTCTTTTCCTGCTTGGATTATTGCACACCATCAGGATGTTGTATGTGATATGTCACATAGCACTTTCTGAACGGTCCGTGAACGCAGCTAGAGGCGCGCTCCACTCCCAGTCTGCTTGTGTTTAAGTTGTTTATTTACGCAGAGCACTCTGGGCAGATTTTGTTGGATTG
Organism: Garcialebias charrua; assembly: GCA_038048925.1. NCBI lineage: Eukaryota > Metazoa > Chordata > Actinopteri > Cyprinodontiformes > Rivulidae > Garcialebias > Garcialebias charrua. Next base: position 7,303 of record JBBPBX010070480.1, on the reverse strand, counting down.
TTGCATTTTGTCACATAGTGTTAAATTAACTTGGCTAATGTGAGTTCATATTAAAACAGTAAATATAACAATATATTGATTGGGTGGGTTTTGGATGGTTTTTAACAGATTTTTGGGCTGGAAAACCTGGACTCTATCTGGCAACACTGAATTATGCTGCTTTTGTTTTAAATGTACAAAGGTAGATGTTGCAACTTTTGGTTGCATAAGTTGTCTTTGTTATGATCAGTTAAAACTAAACCGATTAGTAATGTAAATCTGAGCACTACATCTGTGGCGTCTTAGCTAGCGTGTCTGTATTGTGTGCTGCTAGCTTAGTGCTACTTCTTGTTGGGCCAAGCTCTCCAAAATAGATATTGAGTCAGATTTACTTCTGTAGGTAAATACAGTATAGATGTTGAACAACCCTGTAAAATACACCAGACTGCAGGAAATGGGCAGCACGGTGGCACAACTGGTAGAGCTGCTGCCTCTTAGCGATCAGGTCCCCGGTTCAAATCCCGGTCCGGGGGCCTTTCTAGGTGGAGTTTGCATGTTCTCTCCGTGCATGCGTGGGTTTTCTCCGGGTGCTCCGGTTTCCTCCCACAGACCAAAAACATGAATGTTAGGCTGATTGGTAACTCTAAATTGACCCTGGGAGTGAGTGAGACAGGTCCCTCTTGTAAATGCGTCCCCGTGGCTCAACGAGGCTAGCCTGTATAAATAAAGGTTGAATGAATGAATGAAAAATGGCATCTACTTTGTTCAATATTTTCTGGGGGAGGACCACCACCACCATTATGTGTACCCCCCCAACATTATGATGTGGAGGAGATGAAAAGACGACACAGAAGACAGGATGCAGAGCTTCACTTTACTTAACTCCAACAGTTCTGACGGTAAGCACCAAAAACACATCTTATACATGAACCCTTTCACAATAAAACATCCGGTAAAACATCCGGTCCACTGGGTGTGAGTAGAGTCCCCTAGTGGTCCACCGCACACGCCCCCCCAGAACACCCAGTAAGGTCCATTACTAGTCCAGAATTATGAAACTTGGTACACATGTGTATCTTGTCAGCATCTACAAAAAAGTCTCTTGGAGCAATGGTCTGAAGCCAAAGGGAAGTCAGCCATTTTAGGTCAAAGTCACAATTTTGTATATTTCATTGACGTCATATCTGAGCGAACTCGTCCTAGAGCTTTCGAGATCCAGGCGTCAAACTCGGTCAGCACAATCTTGAGGCATTGAAGGTCAAAAGTTGTTAAAATAATTTTTCTATGTCAAAGCATGTGGGCGTGGCCAAGCCTCAAATCTGACCATTCTCCATGAAACATCAAGATGGAATAACTTCCTAATATAAGCTCCCAGCTGCACCAAAGTAACTAAGATCGATATTTCTCCATCCCTCAACAGGACTGCAGTCCAATATGTAGTGGGCGTGGCCTGATTCTTCCATAGCGCCCCCTAGAATTTATTTTAAAATCAGCCCCCAGCCATGCTTTATCCCAGAATTATGAAACGTGGTATACATGTGTAAATTGTCAGGACCTACAAAAAAAGTCTCTTGGAACCTTGGTCCAAAACCAACAGGAAGTCGGCCATTTTGGGTCAAAGGGTAGTTTTGGTCATATATTTCACACCTAACTGGTGGTTTAAAGCCACTATATCTCTCACGCCTTTGACCTAGTCAAGATGATCCTGTGCTAGAAGACAGAGAATACATTGATCTGATGTGTTTTAAAACACTAGAAGTTTTCGTTGGAAGATGTGGGCGTGGTTGTGGCAGCATGGCGAATACAAGACCAGCCGGTGATGCTGGAGCTCTGGAGTTTGCATGTGATTTTGAATATTTGGCAAATGCGCACCATGATAGCGACTGGGCGGACTAGCTAGAGTTCACACGCTCGCCACAATAAGGCCGGAGCGGCGCTAAGCTGCGAGGGCCTCAACGCCGCTTGCGGCTTTAATTTTCTCTTGTTTTTTTTTTATTTTTTTGGTCGTTTCTTGCTGGGTTAGAGGGTGTTACAGCCGGGTAGACGTTTGGGCAAAGCGCTGTTCTCACTTAATCCCAAAAATAATGAAACGTGAAGGATCTATCTCCATCAGAGTAGCTGACCGCAGCTCCTCCTCCAGCTAGGATCTGCTGTCTAAGATGTCGCGCTCCGATCAACTTTTGTTCGGTAAACAAAATATTCTATATAAATCATTTTGTGAAACAATGTCAGAACAATGTTAGAGTATAACCGTCTGTGTGTAGTAGCTGTTTTTTTGTTTTCATGAATTTGCGTCTCTACTGCTGTGGTTAGCTTAGCATGTCGCTACCTTACATGCTAACTTCCACACGGTAACACTCACAACAAAGTACTGGTTCTGGTCCTTGATGAGCCTGGACTTTTTTTGGCTGTGTGTTATTTTAGTTAAACTGTTACAGTATTTAGCTGGTTAGATATGATTGAGACAGTTTACACATCTTTTTTCCAAGACAGACCGGGTCAACAATGACAGCAGGTCTCAAAACATGACCGGTCATTAAACCAGAGTTATTAAAGCACACTTAAAATAATGATGTGAATAAAAGAAGAGAAAAGTGCACATGAAGCTACATTTGTACTAAAATGTGAGTAAATAAAGCATTTACTTAACAAATCTGTCATTAAATAATATAAATACATGTGTGTATAACACACACATATTTTTATTATTTAATGACAGATTTGTTAAGTAAATGCTTTATTTACTCACATTTTAGTACAAATACTGTACGGTATAACACACTGTCTATACTGTGTACGGTATATACAGTACATGACACACACACATTGTATTTAATATACATTTGAACACTGCAACATTGTCAGACTACTAGAACTATCAGTTTGTTTTGATTTTAGATCCCTGTTACTGTCATGTGAATAAAGCAGTGTCTGTACAGAAATTACAGTATTCCATAACACAAGTTTATCTTTTGGGTATTACTACATTTGTTCTATTGAATTACTGTTTTTTTTTTTCCAGGAAGGCCTGCACACCAGTCTAACACTGGTCTCCTACACTGAAGTTGACAGACACACTTCCTCTGAGAAAGTCAGCAGCAGACAACAGCAGGTAAAGACAAATAACCAGCACAATAATTCAAAAATAAATTTAATTCAAAAATAAATTAAATCTAAGATAAAATTACTAAAATCAATATAAAATTGAACATGTATTTTTTATGAATTAGTATAAATGTTAGGAGCAACTGTATTTATTTTTTCTACTTTACAGACGAGTGAAGGGTCGAGATCCAGCCAGAGATAAGTTTGTACACCTGGGTCCAGTCTCAGATCCTCCACCTGGGTCCAGTCTTGGATTCCTGAGGAGTTAGCTGTAATCGGGCGGTTCCACATGACGAGGAATCTGTTCCAGTTTGCTGGTCTCCATCATTCCTTGTTGAAGTGTTTTTGATCTGGTATTTATTCTGTACCCAATTCATTTTCATTAAGACAACACCACCCACAGTTCTCATATTGTACAGTATTCAGTTTCAACTGTTTTAAATTTATAATTATAGCTTTTACTCTGAACTTTGTCAGTCTCCTGGATGATGAAACTTATAAGCAAAATGAATGTTTGTATGTTTTGTACATGTGAACAAAACACTAAACTGGCCAAAGAACAATCCGTACTTTTAGTTTTTATTTATGTGCATTAGAATGTCTAGTAGGGGTGACATCACAATGAAACTACTTCACATTATTAGACATTAAACAGTGTATTTTAATTATTGAAATAACAACAACAAAGAACAAATGTAAAAGATTTATTTATAGAAGATTTTATTTTCACTTATTTGTTGCTGTGTACGATTGCACAAAACTTCTGGACCAAGTGGAGTTTCCATCCATCTCCTGGGAGTATGCTGGTGAAGATTCTACAACCTGAGAGTACCTTAACACAGAAATACAACACAAAGGAGGAAAACGATTAAAATGCTGTTCTTGTTTCAGGTTTAAAGCTGTTCTTGTTTCAGGTTTAAAGCAATATTTAACTTGCAGCCCTCTGAGAACCTGAGGGCTGCAGAGAATGTTGTTGTTTTGAGAGCAGGCTCAAGACTCATCTTTTTAACTGCATTTCCTGAACTGGTTCATCTCTGTTCAATCTATACATTTTCCATACTATTTAATTAATAATTACAATAATTACAAATAATTTATTTTGTTAACACTAGTTACAACATTAGTATAGGAAAGTGTTTCAACTACGGGGTCAACTACGACCACCGGCCCGCACCACACTCAGCTATGGGTTGCCTTGCACGGCCAACACCCACAGCCACCAGCTACGCAGTGGGAGCACTAAGACGACCTGTCTGAGTAGTTATTATTAAGATAATAACTACGACCACTGCTATTTTTTGCAGATAACAAGCTGTTGCGCCTTAGTCAAGAGTCTGTAATCTGTTTGTTCGCCATCTTCTGCAACAGTAAACAACAGCACGGGACCGCAGGCAGAAGTAAAAAAAAAAAAGGCTTACGCTATGAATTATGGGTAGTGGCGGGAAGTCAGGAATAAGGTGGATAGGTAAATGCTAAGTCAACAATTTTTTGAGTGTTTACAACTGTGGCATTATTCATGCCCTGAGAGCATGAAACTGATTTGATCATAAGTTAAACAACGCCACCCTGGGAATCTCACCCAGAGAATATTATTGTGACCACTTATTGTGGATTTTCCTTATTATAAAACCCAAGTATAAAATGTTAAAAGGTTGCAATAAGGACACAGGTAAGTTCTGCTGGAAATAAGGAGACAAGATTCAAGAAAATTACAACGTTTATTCAGTTTCAATAACTTTAATTACTGAAGACCTGAATTTAAATAGTTAAAAACAGTGAATGCATTTAACAAAAACTTTTTTAAAAACAATCTAAATTTCAAATGAAACTGAGGCTTACCAATGGGGGAAGTAGTGAGGGATGAGACAACATTCAGTGCAGAGGAAAAGGGATCACCCTGGACTCTTCAACTGAACCAAAATAAAAAAATAAAATACAGCTAACAAATAAAAAAGGTGCTCTCACTAAACACACAAGACCGGACACCACCACCAGGGGTCACCACTGCCGCCACAGAAACCTCAGTCTCTAAAAGAAAAAGAAATAAAAAAAAGAACATTTGTAAATGGTACAATGGCACTACAATGTTGCACTTTATCCACCTAGTAGTGCCATCAATACTCCCAGCAACAGGGGAGATTCAACTTGATAGTTTAAAAATAGTTTAAATATATTTTATAGGTAGTTTAAAAACATTTTATAGTTAGGCAAAACAGCAGCAGCCTCAATCCAAGTGTGTTACTGGGCAGGGACTCATCAAGCGCTGAGATCTGGTAAGTTACCCCACTGCCAAGTAAACAGATCCTCAATTCTGCCTATGTGGTACAGCTTCCTGTCAGTAAACACACAAACGGACAGATCGGTCCAGATATTGGAAGTGCAGCAGAGGAGGCCAGCACGATGCAGACAAAAAGAGCCAGTAGAGTTTGACGCCACGACGCAAATAGCGCCACAACAGGTGAGGGCTTACTTATATGCAGCAGCCGTAATTAGCCTTAAAGTGGCAGTGTACCATTTATGCTGCTACATTATCTTATTGCTTTTAAGGCCCCGCAGGTTCGCTTTGCACAAATCGAAGCATCCGGGACAACTGTTCAATATAACATAATAATTTATTAACAGTTAGTGTGAGACTTTCTTAAAAACATCCTTAAAATTCCATGTTTAGTTAAGTCAAATTATTAGAATTAGCATGCGAAACCACAACAAACTTCTTTCACTCCAACTGAATAAGAGAGAGAAACGCAATTTCGGTCCTGTGTATGTCCTGTACAGTACATATTGCAGATCTGACAATAAAGTTGACTTTGACTTTGATAAGCGGACCCAAAAACCCTTTAAACCCCAAAAACATTGAATTACTTCAATAAATACAGATTTACAACAAATATATACAGTTCACCATTCCACCGGTGTGGCACTCGCGTCACACCACTGCGACAGGCAGATGGCCGCACACTCTACGCGCCACTCTACGCGCCACTGCAAGGGGAACAGCTGACGACACCACAGTCCGTGTTTTAACCACTCGTGCAGAGCTTCCCCAAATGGAGTCGCCAAGGAACCAGAGCAAACCCCGGAAGATAAAGCAGCAGTCTCCGGAAACAGAGCAGCAGTGGTCCCGATGTGGGGGGAGACCTAAAGAAAGTTAATTAACTATGTACTCTTCGTACAGCTGCCACAAATGGAGCTTACGATGACAATTGTTTCCTTACCTGCCGGTCTTCACAACCACGTACACACACACACACACACATACTCGCAGCATGAGGGAGCGGAGAAGCGTAGCACCGCTGCTTTTTACCTACACCTCCATTTAGAGTTTCTGTCCGATATCAGCTATAGTGCAGAGAGTGACAACACCTACCCAGTGAAGGAATCAACACCGGCCCGCACCACACTCAGCGATGGGTTGCCTTGCACGGCCAACACCCACAACCACCAGCTACGCAGCGGGAGCATGAAGACGACCTGTCTGACTGAATGCGGCAGCCATATACCACGCCCACCGCCAACCAGCCCTTCGCACCCGAGAATTTATGTGATTATGCGCCTTCCTCTACCACCACACAACTAATAACGTGTGTAACACTATTACTGTGATGATAAATATAGAAATATTCATTAGTGAACATTTAATGTGTCTATAATAATCAGATCCTTCCTACTTCCGCTCTCGGCAAAGCAAGTCACATTTCTTTTTGCTCCTCTCCTCCCTAAGTTTTCCTCCTCCCTGCTTGCTTTTTGTCTTGTCTGTAACTCTTCAGCGCTCACTCGAACCAATTTGAGATGGATTTAATTAATTGGGCTGTTTCCTCTATAGATAAAAATTTTTCCACGAAGCGAACCGGGCCAGGAGAAGCGGCTTGCCCCTCCGACACGCACGCAGTGGGGTACATTATGGACTCGTGGAGCGAGTGGAAGCCAATGTGTCTGACCGTTCTGTCTGTCTAAGACGTGGAAGATTTGTGGATTATTTGGATATTGGTGGCAGCTACTCTGTTTTTTGGCGTTGGCGGAGCTGTCTGCTACTGGAAGCTGAGGAAGACTGCGGCAGCTATCAGCGCGTTGGCGAGACTTCCCGATCAGCAAGATTCTCTGATCCGGGCTATGAGCTCTACGTCCCAGCTGTTGTACGAACTGAACCGCACGATGGGAGCAGCGGTGGAGAGCCGCAGACCAGCGGTGCATTTTGGGACTTGTTTACAGCCGTCCGGGC